>JABMDN010021407.1:0-10595 GCA_017165825.1 Hepsetus odoe
GGAGGAAGAGAGAGAATATGTATAGGACAGACAGAGGAGAGAAAGAGAGGAAGGGTAATGACAGAGAGATAGGAGATAGAGAAAGCTAGATTGAGAGAGAGAGGAAGAGAGAGAATAGGAGATGAGAGAGGGAGAGAGAGAGAGATACAGAATGAGGAGAGGGAGAGAAGACATTGAGGGGGGAATTGTGTGTGTGTGTGTGTGTGAAGGAGAGAGAGAATATTTTGGCCAGGGGTCTGTAGAGGGAGATCAGCAGCGATGTGACATGGGATGAGCGAGAGAGGTTTTTGAGGAAGTGTGAGTGTTATGAAAGCACTGACCTCTCCCTCAGAGGTTCATGTCTCTGTGTCTAGAACCAGATGGGTAATAGCACAATGCTGAAATCATGCTGCACGTATTATGGGCCCTGTGATTGCCAGCCTGATTACCTGCCATATGCTTGCTGAAGGGTTCAACAGAAAATGGGATAGTATGCAAACCCTTTTAAAGCAACGTTTTTATAGTGAAGTCATTATGCCAACGTAGAGGCTTACACAAATGAAAGCGAGCGTCGCAGGGAAGGAAAATAATGAAGTCATAAAAGTCAGAGCTCACAGTGCATGGCTTCCACCAGGGCCTCACCGCTGCCCCCTTGGCTGGGTGCCTAGGGGTGTGTGTGTGTGTATGTCGATGTGTGTGAGACATTGGCCGCAAGATTTGAATGCTGGCAAAGCTGTCACTGTACAACTGCTCAGATCATTTTGTTACTGTCAGTATTATTTGCATAATAATCATTTTTTTCAATTAATAAACTGTACAATTAACTGAACAATAACAAACAAATCAGATTATTCCAATGATTCTAAATAAGAAAAGTCTTTAGGAAGTCTT
Organism: Hepsetus odoe; assembly: GCA_017165825.1. Taxonomy (NCBI): domain Eukaryota; kingdom Metazoa; phylum Chordata; class Actinopteri; order Characiformes; family Hepsetidae; genus Hepsetus; species Hepsetus odoe. Next base: position 871 of record JABMDN010021407.1, read on the forward strand.
TAATATACTGAGAAGAAAAATAATAAAGAAAAATAAGGTCTGGGTATATCAGTCTCTGAAACATATACTACATATATATGGGGCAGCGGTGGCCTAGTGGTTAGGGAGTTGGCCACAGGATCAGAAGATTGTGGGTTTAAACCCCCTATCAGTAGGTTGCCCTGAGGTATCCTTGAGCAAGGTACTGTCCCTGTCACTGCTCCCCGGGCGCTTTCATTGAATGCATGGGTTAAATGCAGAGGTCCAGTTTCGTTGTGGTTCACTGTGTGCTGTGCTGTGACCTCACGATGACAAGAATAGTCACTTTCTAACTTCTTCTTTTGGCGGCTCTTGTTAGGAATTGCCACAGCGGATCAACCGTCTCTATTTCTTCCAGTCCTTTGCATCTTCCTAATTCAAACCAACTGCCTGCATGTCTTCTCACCACATCCATTAACCTCCTCTTTGGTCTTCCTCTTTTTCTCTTTTCCAGCATCTCCATCTTCAACATCCTTCTCTGCTATAATCCTTGTCTCTCCTCTGGACATGTCCAAACCAATGCAACCTTGCTTCCCAAACTTTGTCTCCAAAACGTTCAACCCAAGCTGTCTCTCTAATATACTAATTTCTAATCTTGTCCATCCTCATCACACCCAATGAAAATCTCAGCATCTTTAACTCCACATCCTTTTCTGATCACTGCATATTCTTCAAGAAGGAAACTTTGAGTCATTCAGTTAATCAATAGATACTGGAAGCTCTGGATTGGACATGGGGTGCAAGAGAGAATTCTGAAAGAGATCCTCCATATCACAGGAATTATTTTGCTGATGGAACAGCTACACATAGGTGGAATCCTCCGCATGGAGTGATAAACATGAAAGTGACACTTTGTGTTTCACTTTGTGTTCTGTTGTATGAATTTGTGACTTTCTGAGTGTATGAATGTGCAAGTAAGGGGGAAAGAGAATCTGCCTTTGAGGTGGTTCATATTTTAAACTGGGCCCATGTTTTTGTTTTATGAACTCAGCATGCAAATGCATAGCCTAAAGATTCAGAAAATAAAGCTTGCTATTCTCCCAGATCGGTGCCTATGCCTGTATCGAGGCTGTCTCTTGCCCTGTGGCTCTGCAAACATGCGCACAGATGAATTGGGCGGAAACCTCGTCTGCACCAGGAGATTTGCCTGTCTTTCATTCCTTCATGTCATCCATTAAAAGAGAATTTTTGCATAATCTTTAAGTACCTTTATGGCCTACTTAGCATAACATGATTCCTCTGTTGGTGAGATTGTATTTGGGTCAGCTCCTTTCTAATTCTCTTTCATTGGGAATCCTCCGACGTTGGCCCCGCACACTATCCAGTGACATCATTAATTCTAATGTAGGTCATCCGAGATTTTATGGAGTAGGGTGGTATTTACATTTTTAATTAAGATGTAGCAGTTACGTGCAGATAAGAATGGATTTCAGGACATTTTCGTCATTCCTTCCTTTTTCACAGGGGATTGCTTCGCCTGGTTAAGGTGATTCAGATGAAGTCTCATTACTAGGTAATAGAATTCTTCTGTTTTTCATATGAGTCACATATTTATGTTCAAGCTGAACCTCAAAGTTGATCAAAGATTGATTAGCTGTAGCAGTTTCTTTTCTGCATTTTTCAAGTGCCCACTGAGATTCTACTGTTCTGAGTACCCTCACTCAGACAGTACAGTATCACTAACAAGCATGTTTCAGTGCCGAATCACATTTATTTTTCCTAAACTTTTCACACCAGGCAGTTTGACACAGCATATCACTTTATGCCCCAAATGCTCCAGGGATACTTAGCAAACCGCAAGCACATCTCTAAACACATTAATTCCTTCTATACTATATGCAGTCTTTGTAACAGAATGACTTTGTCAGTCATCTAAGACACAGTAAGAACTGGTGGGGTTAAAGTCGTTGAGTCTTATGCAAGTGAAAGTGACTATTCTTGTCATTGCAAGGTCACAGCACAGCACACAGTGAACCACAATGAAATTGGACCTCTGCGTTTAACCCTTGCAAATACCCTGGAGCAGGGGGCAGCTATGAAAGCGCCAGGGGAGCAGTGACGAGGACGGTACCTTGCTCAAGGGTGCCTCGGGCAACCTACTGGTAAGGGGTTTGAACCGACAATCTTCCGATCCTGTGGCCAACATTAAAACCATTGATAATTGCCTCTTTTTCATTTCATCTGTTAAAGGTGTAGGATATATATTAGTAAGCAGTCAGTTTGTAAAGTTGATGTGTTTGAAGCAGGGAAAATGAACATATGTAAGAATCTGAGTTACTTACTTGTCAAGTACCCTTGAGCAAGGTACCATCCCCGTCACTGCTCCCTGCGCGCTTTCATAGCTGCCCGCTGCTGCACGGTGTTTGCATGGGTTATATGCAGAGGTCATGGGCTGCGGTGGCCTAGTGGTTAGGGACTCGGCCACAGAATTGGAAGATTGTGGGTTCAAAGCCCTTACCAGTAGGTTGCCCTGAGGTACCCTTGAGAAAAGGTACCGTCCCCATCACCGCTCCCCGGGCACTTTCAATAGCTGCCCCCTGCTGCACGTGTGGGTGAAACGCAGAAGTTTAATTTCGTTGTATTATGCTGTGCTGCGTTTCACAATGACAAGGGTAGTCACTTTCACTTTCACACTATTGAATGCTCTAGGGAAACTCCCCATTTTACAGGAGTGCTGCAGTCTTGGTGCCTTGGTGCCAGTCGTGGAAACCTTCAGAGGCCTTGTTGGTGCCGTCAGAGCTGTTTGTCTCCTCCACTTCACTCTTAATGTCCATTTTGCTAACACAGAATGAAGTGAGCCCATTTATAAAATTGGCCACTTGTAAATACCTTTAATACACATAGCTATAAATGTATCTTTGTAGGGATTCCACTAAGATGAGAATTAGTGGGGAGTGTCCTCTTTATTGTTTTATTATTTGGCTTATTATACTGCTGAAATTATGCCATTATAGAAAAAAGAAAAACCGTTAGATTCTCTTGATTAGCAATTGACAGTCAAAGCCATGAATAAATCTACCTGTTGCATGTGTATATCTTAGATATTATTTGTATGCACGGTCCAAACTGTGTGCTAGTGGACAGGTAGGTCGTCTTTTTGAAACTGGCAGTAGACTCACTGAAAAGTGTCGTCTGAGAGGTACTGTCAGCAGCTTGAGAGGGAGAATGAATAATGAAACATGGCTGTGGTACCCTCCAGTGCTCAGGTGTTTGTGCATGCATGTTTTTGTGTGTGTATGTGCATGTGTGTGACTTTGTGTGTTTGTGATCATAGAGGGAAAGGTGTTTGTGCATCAACATGAAAGCCTGGGCAGTGACCCAATGGATGAATCACCATGGTGATCTTCAACCAGGACGAACGTGGACACTCGCTTCTACCAAGAACACAAGCTTACCCAGACATGTCCATATAAACCGACTTCAAAATGACACATTCAGATGGAATGTTTTAAGATAATTGGTATTTCATTTGCTTCAAAATCAAGAAAAGTATAGCTGTTATTCATGCAGAAGGATAAAGAATACAGTATACAGTACTTTACAATACAAAGGGCTTATGTCATGGAGGAAGGAGTTACCTAACATTTTGGAAACAAAGCTGCAAATAAACAGTTATCATTTAAGTCATTCTGCACATGTTATCCTGGCTCTACCTAATTCAGCCTATTAACACTGAAGATATAATGAGTGCTTTTTTTTTTTTTTGTTTTGTTTTCCCAAAACCCATAATGCTGTGCACTGACCTGCCAGAGTACAGTTCGGCATATTTCTTATATTAAGGGGCTGTGATTTGTGATGCAAAAAGTCCAGAGGAGGCTTGTTCATTTAGTATGCAGAGGCAATAATAGGTATTGACCTTTTTTTTTTTCTTCAGCAAATTGCGTGTTTCCGGCTTAATTGTTATTGGAGATTTTATCTTGAATTTGATGCATTGGAGCTTGAACCTGTTAAGCAGTGACAGGGGTGAGGAAGAGAGAGAGGAAGCTATGCAGAATAATTCCACTCTGCGTAATTAATGACCCTTAAAATGGAGGCAGCATTTGCAGCACTCTCAGGGCTGGACAGCTGGTGCCCTCGTGTCTTTCTGACCTCCACAAGTTATTTCATTAAACACGGATACACTACAACACACTCAAGGGGCGAAGAGGGAAGACAGTCATGAAACATAAGTGCAGTTATGTTTTGTTTTGGTACATCTCTTCATTTTTTAATTCTGAGCAGTGCTGGGTAATATTATAAAGTACGGTGTTATGCAAGCAATAATTATTAGGAATGAATAAAGATGAATCCATTCTTCCTGTTTCTCTATTCTAGAGGAATAACCCTTTTAAACCTGGTGGCTTGTTTGATTAGGTCATTTCGTTACTTATTTTTGTAACAATATATCAAAAAGAAACTCCTAACTAACAAACATACTGGTTTTGAAGAATTTTTCTTTAAGACCAGTCTAAATATTCTTTAAAAGACATGTCTTTATGTTAACACAGTTTTTGTCGTTTATCAGTACGGCTAAAACTTTTTCGCTTTTGTTTTGGCAGATTTTTTAGCTTTTCTTGGGACATAAAGCTCAAGCTGTTTGGGCTATATTAACACACTGACATGGTTTTAGTACAATTCACATCATTTGTTCTTTAATAAGCCAAACTAGCATTTTAAATTCTTTAGTGAAAATCAATAGCCAGTTTAAATAACATGAATTAAATGAAGTGCTAGGTTGAAAGTTAAAGGAGACTGGCTTTTTAACACTATAACACTATGAATCAGGTGGAATTATGCCACATTGTGGTATGCAGGTACAGCATGAATGCACTCACCTGATGCAGATTTTTTTTTTTTTTTTTTTTTTTTTACAACTTTCAGATTTTGATCTTGGCTGCATCCGATCATGCACCCTTAATAACTGTGTGACTAATCCTGCAGTCCTGATAGTTGTGTGATGCACTATCATTGCACTAATTGTGTTTGCTAAAATAATGTTAGAAGTGCAGAGCGAGTATGCTGAAGGTGAGGGTAAAGTAGGTAAAACTCTGCTGGCCCTGCCTTTCCTGTGGTGCTGTGGAACACAAAGAGGAGACTTATCTTCTATGCTCCTCTGTCTCTGATGGGAAATCTCTAATCAACCAGCTTGGCAGACGGATGTGTTCTGACATCGGGCAATCTGAAGGATCTAAATCATTATATCTCTTTTGACATTAATATGGCATTTTTGGTGGAGCTGGCGAAAAGTGACGTACAGTTCAGGGATTCATCATGCTGGCGGGACGAAAATGGCATATTCATATGAGTGGGGAATTAGACTCTTTGGATGTGGGTGAAAATCCAGTGGCAACCAACTGAGGAACAGGAGTCTCAGGGCTAGCTTATCTTCCCCATCTATGAGCAATATGTCAGAGTGCCTTGTGCCCATTCGGAAAAGACAGTTATCTTTGTAATTCTTTTTGACATTTTATGATAAGCATCTTAACAGAGGCCCCACAACTGTGAGACAGCGTTTGTCGAATAATGAGATGCTGTTAACGGGACTGTTTACATTTTCAGTATTTCAGTACTGTTTCAGCCTATCAGCAGCGAGCGGCGGCACCGCTGTACCCAGCAGTGTTCCTGCATATGTTGGAAGGTAACTGTTGTTAATGTGGTGCTTTCTACACCAATTCAGTGTTGAGGACTCTGCTTTATATGCTAATGCTTTGTTTGTTCAGTAAACAGCACACTGACCACTAGGTCCATGAAGGAAGGTTGCTCCATTTGATAGATTATTTATCTGCCACAAGCTGTTTGTGCTTTTTTTTTTTTTTTTTTTGTCAGTGAATAAACAGGATGCGCAAATTATCCTTGGATTAAGCTCAACCTTTTATCATTGATGAAAGCAGTTGAGCACATAAGGGACAGGCAGGCTTTTTTCTTCTCAGTTTTAGTGCAGGCTGTCCAGCCAAAGTGCAGGAGAAAGTCAAAGCTGTGGAAAAAGAAAGCATTTTGTCAATATTTATATTCGCATTCATTTGCACGTATCAGACAGTGAGGACAAGAGGGGACACTATGCACTGGTAATGGGAGTCATTGTGCAAGGGTAAAAGCATTGCATTATGAGAACAATGAGCATGGACCTAAATGAAGGCGGAGATAAAAGGCGAAGAGACGATGGAGCAAAGTTGGGTTTCACTTTAGCCTCTCTATCCTTGAGGAAGGGATCTCTTTTTGTTAGTGACAGGCTTTTTCAGATTAGACCTGGATTCCCCAGGTAAAAGGCCAGCCAAGCCTTATCTTGGCTGATAAGTCTCCAGCACCTTGCGTGTGTGACCGCCTGTGACTGCGTGTGTGACCGTGTGTGCATGCAAATGTCCTGAGCTGTCAGGCACCTCCCCAAACCCAGGCCCCCTCCCATCATTGCCTTCTGTCCAGAGCAGGGAGACTGAAGCAAAACTTTGACTGAGGAGCAGGGCTTTGGGGTGGTTTTGCTTTCATTTTTTTAGTTATTGCCTTTTACAATACATTTGAAACTACAAGTTAGTGACACAATTCAGTATCATGGAATTTTGCAAAAATGAAAGTAAGCTATGACCGATAAATATGCTAAACTCCTTGTTGAGTGCCGCTGCTCAATGCTTTCTGAATCTTTATGCTTTTTGATGCTTTTGATTTTCCGAATCATGTTTTCTGTGTTTAATGTAGTATGTAAACACTGTTAACGCTGTTAAATTATGGTTACAGAAACCGTATTAAGAAACAGAACTGCAACAGCAGCCTGTTTTGAGTTTGTGATGTTGTGAAAACCCTCTCATTTGCATATATCTGTGTATTTAGCCTACAGCAGCTTCACACATTCACCCTGAAGTTATAAAGAGTGTTCAGGCCAGGCTGCTTTTGAATGAGGTTCTATACAGGGCAGGCAGTCAGAATGGAGGTTGTTTGCATAAATCAGTTCAAAAGACATAGTATTAAAAAATGCCTGATAGAGGTTGAAAATTGTCATGTAAACAGGATTTATGACTGTTGTTGGGTTTGGTAGCACATAATGCCACATAAACAGCAAACATTTAAACCCATTTATACAGCCAAAATCCTTTTTTCCTTCAGGTCTGCTTATGACATTTCGATCATTTTACTCACCAAAAACAATCAAATCATTTTCCAGTGTCCATTTTAATCTTAGGATTAAACAGGGTGTTTTTTGGTTTTTAAGAATGATTTATGTAAATGAACAATGTTGCGATTAGTTTATCTGTATTGTGCCTCTTTCAGAAAAGTGGGCTGAAACTCTCGTGACTGCATTGTGAATTAGCTTTAGGGTGAATAGGTGGAGGTGTGCAAATGCGTTGGTTTGTTACAACAAAGAAATTATGAACTTTAAAAAAATGGGCTTTTTGTCTGCAAAATTTGCTAATGCGGTTGTGACAACATGTTTTAAAACTTTAACAGTGTTTCAGTATACCTCTCCTTACATGTAGCTTTTTATGAAATATTTAAGATTGAGTTCTCCATGAAATGAGCTCTTTCAGTCAACGGTGAACTGTTCTTTCAATACTGTCGAAACATGTGACGTTCTACCAGCTAACACTATGCATTGTATTTGTTTTAACTTAGCCGCCTGTTGGTGATGTTACCTATTATCGCTGCTAAAATTGAAATCAGGTGGTGTTTATAGTATAGGCTCTTCAGCACTAGAGCTTATGGTGTTGGTCAGAATACAGTCTACTTTATTCGGTGGCTATTCAAGAAGCTGTAATCTTCTTAGCTCAGTGACATAGACTTCTTTTCTTGAGGTATCTACACTCATAGTTATATTGAAATGTAATGTAGCAGGAATCAAACGGTATTCCTTTCACAGAAAAAGCAAAAAGAGTAAAAACATATGCATGCAAACATAGCAAGGCTGGCGTTGGCTTATACTGCCATAGTGCAATTAACTGTTGGGAGGGAAGTATGTTGTATTGTTATGATTACTCAACCAAATAATGGAAAAGCCTCACGGTGACATGTCATCTCCTCCATGTCTCCCAGAAAATGGTTTTTCTTTCACACTCTTCCGAGGAATTAAACATTTGTCATGTTTGCAAGTAAGCCCAGTTAAAATTGCATCCCATAATGCTTTTTTTGGCCAGGTAGTCAAAATCTTGTCAGGTCATTTCAGTGTGACTTGTCAAGATTGTTTCTCCATAAACACCCACCGTTTCAAGCTTTGTTTAAATGCATCTGTGATATGAATATGTATCCTTGCTTGGATGTAGGGGATTTTTCTTCTCTCTCTCCCTCTTTTTTTTTTTTTTTTTTTTTGGCCTTATAGTGTGGTCAACAGCGAAGTTGCTTCTCTCTGATGTTTCTCCTCTGCTTTGCCCGAGGTTGTTGATTGTACTGAAGGGATCCATTTATTATCTCTTGCATTGTTTAAATATGCATGGTGACTTTCTCCCCTCTTAATCATTCAGATTGCTTGCAAAAAAAAAAAAAGTGATCGATGTAGTGTAAATATTCATCATTAATAATGAATACGAGGCTTTCTGTTCATTTAAAAACCATAGAATATGATTACTGGCCCTGGCGTTTGTACATGCTCATAATTGTGAGGGCATAAGTGTGCATATGCGTATGTTTACATGTATTGGTGTGTTGTACGTTCCTTGCACATGGGTCCAAGTTTGAATATATGCAAAACTGTATTTATAACACATGTACATGGAAAATGTGCATTGGCCATTATTTTTTTTCCTGTCCCCTCTCCCTGTGCCCACACCATTGCATATTTTCAATCATTATTAGATTCAGGCAGCTGAAGGCAGCGCCTTAACCTCCGCTGTGTTTGTCGTGTGATAAAATGAGAAAGCGCTATCAATCTTTATTGTCTGTCTCGCTTACTGTAATTGCATTCAATAGTCCACTGATTCTCTTGTCTGTGCTAATGTCAGGAGCACTGAAGAGCCAGATGCTCCGGCTAGATCATACGCACCCGCCGACCACTCTGATAACTTGGCAGAGACACTCTGCTTCCCCTTGATAAATTGTTGACAGTATAGATTGTGAACAGCTGAACATTGGAAGTGTATATAGAATAAGATTCATACCTTGTTGGAGCTCTGGCACTGTGATGTCAGCGAAAGGGCATGTCATGTATTATTCAAATGCATCTAACACTGGAGAAGTGCCAACCGCCGATTGTATCTCAATGAATAGTAAAAAGGGAGAGATGTGGCGGGAGGGGGGGGACAAGAGGACATCAGTGTTGCCAGAACCTGAAAGCAAAAAAGAAAGAGACAGAGGGAGAAAGGAGGGGAGGGACAAAAAAGACAGATTTGAAGTGGTGTTTTAATTCTGAGGACATGCATCATTCCATTAAAATACCCACATTACATAGTTCTCATAATTATGGCACTCTGTCCGAAGGTGATCCCCTGTCAACTTCTATTCACAATTCACACAGGCAGGTGTGTTGCGGGAGCTTTTCTTTTCATTTTCTTTTTTTCTTTCCTTTTTTCCATCCCCCCAGGCAAGCACGCAGAGGCATTTGCTTGCATTAGTTTTATTCTACACTGCTGATGTCTATAGAAAATATTGAAAAGTGTTTGCATTGTAGCTGTTTTAAGCTTCATTACACCAATTGCTAGCTGTAGTTCTTTGGCACAGTTTTCAAGGCTAGTAATCACTTTATATTCAGACATTAGCATTGACTTGTTGCTGTGATGTGTTTGATTCTATAAAAGTGTATGTGTGTGTGT
>JABMDN010021416.1:0-11004 GCA_017165825.1 Hepsetus odoe
GCACCGAGATTTTCTCTGGAGGATCTGTTGAACATCACACAGACAGTCATGGAAGATAATGGATTATTAGAGCTGAAGAGACATTTTTGGTCTTTTAAGTTTGTAGGAGTTCAGAGATGAATTTAGTGTATTTATGTATTGTTTTCGTACTGTAAACAGAGAAAATATCTTTCTATCTATCTATCTATCTATCTATCTATCTATCTATCTATCTATCTATCTATATGTCTATCTATCTATCTATGTGTCTATCTATCTATCTATGTGTCTATCTGTCTGTCTGTCTGTCTGTTTTAATTGTTTGATGAATGAACCGATAAATAGGAGCCAAAATTAATTTAAAGAAAAGCGCTTTACATGAACTTGACTGAAAAGAAAAGTAAACTTATTTACTTCACAACCCTTTACCTTCCTTATTTTGTCTTCGGTCAGCAACTAATTTAAACTTCACCAAAATATGAAACACAGAACTAAACTGTAAAATTAGTAATAGATGTTTCATGAAGGGATGAACATTTAAAATGTGACTTTATGTTAAACTGTAAAACAGATTCATTACCTGTCACGCTTACAAAAATGCCTTTAGAAAACTTTATAGATTTTTCTCTCTCCCCTCCACAGAAGTACACTCCTCCATGATCTTCAGTAAGATGTTTGATAGTCAAAGAAAAATTCTGATGCAATGTGAAGTCTGATTCTATAAAACCTTGTGAAAAAATGGCTTTCTTGTCTCTCATCAATGTCAACACTTCTTGAGGTTCCTGCCCCAGTTTTTGTTTGTATCAGACACGAAACTCCTCAGTTCCAGGAGTAAGATGTTCTTTACAGTCCAGAGTAACAGCAGCACGAGACCAAGCGGAGATAAATAATCGCTCCTGAAGATCTGCAGCTTGAGCAGGATCTGTAAAATCACAGGAATATGATATCAGTCGAAACAGAAAACTATTAAACACCCAAACTAAGGAGCAGGAATCTCTGAAGCGTTAAGTTTATAAACTTACATGTTATGTAGAAAAAGAAGACGAGAGTCCAAACTGAGGTCATCATCGTGAAAGAGGCTCTTCTTATTGAAAGAAAACTGGAAAGGAAGCAGTTTCAGCAGCATTAAACTCTTTTATCTGACTGGGCTGATGTGATGAAGCTCATTGGCTGAATTATTATTTTTTTTCTGTCTGCTCGACACACGTCACATGTTTAATAGTCTGAAGTGAACTTGACTGTGTTCTTAGTGTTAATGAAATCTAAACATGCTCGTGAGCTCCAGCAGCACCAGATGATCTATTTTAATACACACACAATGACTAACCCATGTTCAGGGTTCAATGTTCCCACGGTAACCAGAACCAAAAGACCAGGGTCTCACTTACTGAAACTGGGACGTCTGACATGTTTAATGGAAATAAAACTGTTATGTTTCTGTACATGAATAAACATATTCTTAATGAAATTTCATGAAAGTAAGTTTATTAAATCTGGAAATGAAACTAATTCTGTGCAAATAATTCAATCCTGTTTATACTTTAAATTTATTTTCAGATGCTTTTCTGTGCAAATGTGTATGTGTGTGCATGTGTGTGAATGTGTGTTTGTGTGCGCATGTGTATTTGTGTGTCTGTGTGTTTGTGTGCAAATGTGTATGTGTGTGTGTGTGTGTGTGCGTGCGCTTGTGTGTGAGTGTGTGTGTGTGTTTGTGTGTCCGTGTGTGTGTGTGTGCGTGTGCGTGTGTGTGTGTGTGTGTGTGTGTGTGTGTGTGTGAATATACAGAATAAATGCTTTCTATAAGTGCTTTAGAAGTTTTTTTGTAATATTTTTTAGATTTTTTTGCACTTTTCCCAAAAGTACACATCTTTCAAGAAACTTTTCATGTCTCAATACACCTTTTTGAAAAATATTTATTAAAGTAGTTTAACAAATACATTTTACTCAGGTATATGTCTGATATATTTGTTGTGATAAAAAAAAAGTGTATAAAACATAAACCATCTCTTCTTTAGTTTCGATGTCTGTACTGAAGTGTTCAGCAGAAGAACAGGATTGAAATTCACTGAGAAATTCTGCTTGTGAAACGTGAAGCAGCTCCAGATTTTAGGAAATTGTGTTTGATATTTCTGTAACATTCTTAAAAATCACAGTGAAGTGAAAGTGTCTATGTGTCATTGTTAAACCAAATGCTTCTCTGTTTTTAACCCACACACCGTGCAGCAGGAACAGTCATATCCAGCCCCCAGGGAGCAGTGATGGGGAAGGTACCTTGCTCAAGGGTATCTCTGGTTAACCTACTTGCCAGGCACTTGAACAATCTTTGGATCATGGGGCCTGGTCCCTAAACACTGAGCCACGGCTGACCCGGCTGATTTAATACTGTTTATGGCTCTGGGTTGGAAGCCTGGCTCGTTTCTGTGCAGCTGAATTAAACTCATGACGATGTGGGGAAAGATCAAAATCTAAAATACACTCACAAATTGTTAAAATACTTCAGTTACAGCATAAAGTCCAGGATCAGAACTGTAAGGTCTTCATCCCAAAATCTTTTTCTGCTCTATTCTCTGTTCCTCTTTTTACAGTTTGAGTATTCAAGAATATTATTGTGTTCAGTTCCTGAACAGCTTTAGATCTTTTTATCTTCTCACATGAGAGTAAACAATCTCTTCAGGCTGTTCTCTCGTCTCTCTGCCCCGTCTGGGTTTCCTCTCTTTAAACTGGACTGCAGCATAATTCAGTCCAGCAGCCTCCTGGTCCTGCAGGGATGGAGGGATAAAGGATAAAGAGTCTGAATGAAATGATTAGTGCTCATCATTACACTTCTTCTACAGGCAGGAGAAACAGAGTACCTGAGAGGGAGTGTTCTCCGGAGTTGAAGCTCGTTTAAATCCCACTATAAGGAGAAATTTAAATAAACTTTAATCTTTTAAAAATACTTTTTAAATAACTTTTGCATGATTATTTTATATTTTATTTTGTTCTTAAGAAAAAACTAGAAAATAAGAATTCTTACAACATATAACAACAGTACTGTGCAAAAGTTTTATGCAGGTGTGGAAAAAATGCTGTAAACAAAGAATGCTTTCAGAAATATATGAAGTGACAGAAGGATGTGAGGAAGCCTACATCCACGGAAGATCTGTGGTCAGTTCTTTGGAACAACCTACCAGCCGAGTTCAAAAAATGTATGCAATTTCTCTTTTCTTCATTCACTGAATTGTATATATATATAAACAGTACTGTGGAAATGTTTTAGGCAGGTGTGAAAAAATGCTGTAAACAGAACGCTTCAGAAATGGAAGTGTTCATTTATTTTCATCAATCAACAAAATGCAGTGAATGAACAAAAGAGAATCTAAATCAAATCAATATTTGGTGGGACCACCCTTTGCCTTCAAAACAGCATCAGTTCTTCTAGGTACACTTGCACAGTTTTTGAAGGAACTCGGCCGGTAGGTCGTTCCAAACATCTTGGAGAACTGAGCACAGATCTTCTGTGGATGTAGCTTCTTCACATCCTTCTGTCTCTTCATGTGATCCAGACACACTGGATGATGTGGAGATCAGAGCTCTGTGGGGCCAGAAGAACTGACGCTGGTCTGAAGGCAAAAGGTAGAAACACCAGATATTGATCTGATTTAGATTTTTCTTTTGTTCACTCACTTTGCACTTTGTAAATTGATCAAAATAAACAATCATTATTGATATTTCTGAAAGCATTCTTTGTTTACAGCATTTTTTCACACCAGTCTAAAACTTTTGCAAAGTACTGTATATATATATAAGATGTATAAGTATATAAACATATATGTAAGATGTCTTATTTTCTATTTTCTATTCAATTAAAAATACTCTTGATATTTAAAATATTATCAGAAATAAACTGGTTAATGAAGAAAAAAATCCATTCATGTTCAATTTTCACTTTATAGCATAATTTTCTTTATAGTTTATAGTATAGTTACATGTTCAAATTTTACATATATTATAGTATTATATATTTTTATAGTATTTTATATATTATATATATTTTTTCTGTTTTACTTTTTTTTATAATATTTTAAATATTAAGTGTATTTTAACTGAATACATTGAACTTATTTCAAAATGAGGGTTTAAAATATTAAACATTTTTGTAAATATACAAATTTATTTTAAACAGTAGTTATAAATATATAAATCATTAAATGTGACTGAGAGAGAAACCTCACCAGGGCAGTGATTTCTGTTACAGATTAAAATGAACTGAGCACAGATCAGAGCCACACACAGAACCAGAGCTGCTCCCAGAGAGATCACAGTGAGATCTAGAAATGAAGAAATGTAGATCAGCTCAGACGTATCGGACTGTTTTATAATGACTTTCACTGAAGAATCACCATCATGTGACCAATAACAGAAGCCAAATCAGCACATTTATTTAGAACATATATAAAAATATCAATTCTATAGAATTTAGTTTATTTAGAAAAAGCTGTTAGTGATGATGATCAGATAAAATAAATCTCTTTATTAAAACAAACATCAGTAACAGTTTTTGATATTACATAATAAACATAACTAGAGTAAAGTTTGGCACATAAGTTTTTATGGGCTTCCAAATATTAGATTAAAACATTTTGGAGCTTTAGTTCCTTAAGAAACTCAAAATGTTTGAGTGTTGATGAGCAGATAATCACTGTTAAATACATTTAGTTCTGCCATACTGTCAAATTATACTCAAAATAATAATCAACTTTATAGTCAATTTTATAATTAAATATATAATCAATTTTAAAGAGCATTAAAGGTTTGATGGCTTATATTTAATCACCAGCTGAAAGTTCTGTATTTCTAAATGCAAATATGATGTCATTACATATTCATTATAATAAAAACATGAATAAAGTAAATGAGTCAGGATTACTCAACTGAACTATTATTTATAAATAAATGATAAACTGATATTTATAAATATCACATTATAATATATTCTAATAATAATAATATATAATAAAAATAATCCTACCAGTCTTTCTCAGCTGAACTGTTGCTCCATCGCTAAAGATGAACCTCCCACAAGCAGCTACAGCGCAGTAGTAAGTTCCAGTATCGGCATCGCTGTAGATGTTCTTGGAGAAGGTGTTCACACAGCTGTGTGAAGAGGAGCTGATCTTCCTCTCACTGCTGTTCTGATGAGTGTAAATGATTTCAGGAGAGGATCGTCCTGCAGCTCTGAACCAGAGCACTCGGAAATCTTCTGCTCTGATCTCAGAGGAGACGGTGCACTGCAGAGTCACTGACTCTCCTGGAGACACTGACCCCGATGCTGGAGTTAGTAGAACCGATACATTTACCTGAGGAAGATCTGGTCAAAAAGACAGACATCTGATAGACGTGTCTCCAAACACACGAAAGATCAGACAGTTATCAAGTAACTTTCTACAGAATTACAGCTGAACTGTAGCCTGATAGACACGAGACTGTGTTCATCATTTCAGCTGAGAATACTTTATGTGCTAAAACACTAATTTATATTTACTGTCCACATTTTACTTTGGTGTAAAATGTGGACAAATGTTTAAAAACCATATTCATTTTTTGATCACATTTCTTCTTTCTTAAAAACTTAATGGAGTTTATCTTTTAAAAAACAGTAAATTAATTACCTGTCACGGCAATGACATAAGTGCCATTACTGATGGTAAAAGTTTGGCCATCACTTATAATTCCACAGAAGTACATTCCTTCATGATCTTCACGAGTGTTTTTAATAATCAGAGTAAAGTCGTCCCTGGTTACATTGTATTTCTTGTCTTCTACAAGTGGCACCTTGTTTTCTAGCTGTGTTGCCACTTTCTCCAGATTCTGTCCCAGACGCTGTTTGTACCAAATCTTAGTGCCTTGATCAGACTTTCCAAACTTGCAGTGAAGAAAAACATCTTCACCAAACTTAGTCGAAATAAAAGTTTGTCCATTACTGTCCACAGCTTCAGCAGAACCTATGAAATGGAATTGAGTTAGAGCTGAGAGAACCAGGAAATCACTTGACAAAATTTCAATTAGAAGCCAAGAATCTAAAAGTATATCTTTCCTGAAAGTTCATAACTTACATAAGTAGTGAAATAAAATGATAATCCACCCTCGAGTCTTCATCGTGGGAGACGCAGCTTTTGTTTGAAATAAACTGGAAAGAAACCATTTGAGTATTAGCTGCTGGCTCTGAAAGATGAATCTCATTGGCTCACAAATACCACAGTTAGTTTTTTTCTTTTTCCACTCTTTGACCCATGCTCACCTTTTAAAAAGGCGAGCATCGTCACATGTAGTTTAGGTTCCAAAACACATTGTTCTATATCTGTATGTTCTGTTAGATTATACAGCCTGTTTAACTGTTTTAAAACAAGACTGATGAAGAAAAGCTGAAGCAAAAATAGCACTAAAGGTCTTTAGAGAACCAACTAAGTGAATCTGATCTCCAGTGATGTCACAGCTGTCCATGAACATGAGGACTGGGAGAATAACTGATTCCCAAATCACTGGAGAGGGCGGTGGTGTCCTAGTGGTTAGGGTGTCGGACAAATGATCGGAGAATCGGGGGTTCAAACCCTTTCCCAATGGGTTGCCCTGAGGTGCCCTTGAGCAAGGTGCCGTCCCCATCCCGCTCCTCCCTGCGATGGGCTGGCGACCTGTCCAGGGTCCGTCCCTCGCCCTGTGTGCGCTGGGTTGGACGCCAGCACTCCCCCCTGACCCCGTTTGGGACAAGCAGTAGAAAATGGATGGATGAATCACTGGAGAAGTTTCAGTCTCTCAGTCAACCCCCTTCAGTCAATGCAGCATCAACACTGTTAAGGTTGAATGCAGGTCAGACTCAGTACGACCCCAAGACAGGAACAACGTGGAAATAAAAGTGAGCTTTTTCTGATACTGTCCCACGTTTGTCTTAACTGGTGTTGTACAGTAAAATGTGGCTGTGTTTTATCGAAAGGCCTATTTTCAGCAAAATAGTGTCTCAACAATTATTTATCACATTAGTTATCAGGACCCATCTTCCAATCTGGAGTAAATTAATGATCATTTATTGTCACTCAAAATTCAGCACAGGTCACAGGTCACAACTCAGCACAGGTCACAACTCAGAAAACTCAGTGCTAAACTAGTTCACCAGTTCATTGTTACTATAATGTTTGATGAGACATTTGACTTTAAAGTTTTTTTTTTCCTTTAATGTATTGATTTTATTAATGTCAAGCCATAAATTTAAATTGTTTTCATGCAGAAAAGAGAAAAATACAACACTACTTTTTAAAAACACCCTTTTCATTTTAGTAACAGAAGCACCAAAGTGTTCAGTCAACTGAGAAACAAGTTTATAACTGGAAGATCCAGGAAGAGATCCAGCTGAGGTGGGAAAGTTTCCCTTTCAGTAAAGCGGTCAAAGGAGCTTCTGTGGCACTAAAATTGCAGATGGACCGTCTATAGAAGTTTGCAAACCCAAGAAAACTTTGAAGTTGTTTTATCGTTTGGGGTTCCAGCAAGCTGGTGACTGCCGTAACCTTCTGTTGTTCCATCTCTATCCCTTTCGGACCGATTCGGTATGCCGTAAAGGAGACCTCAGAGAGGTGGAACTGACATTTCTCCGCCTTGACATACAACCCATGTTTGAGGAAACAGAAAAGGACCAGACGTACCTGGGAGACGTGTGTCGTAATCTTTAAAGTAGATCAAGATGTCGTCAATATAAGCGACTACAAATCGACCCAACATGTCTCTCAGGACGTCATTGATGAACACCTGGAAGACGGAGGAGGCATTTTTGAGGCCATATGTCATTACCTTGTACATGTAGTGCCCTGTTGTAGTGCTGAATGCCGTCTTCCATTCGTCTCTCTCCCGAATCCTCACCAGGTTGTATGCACTGCGGAGATCCAGCTTTGTGAAGACAGTGGCCCCTCGAAGCTGCTCCAGGGCCGACGGTACAAGAGGGAGAGGGTAAAGGTATTTTATGGTGACGGCATTCAGTCCATCTTCTGCACAAAGAAAAACCCAGCGGAGGCCTGCGATGTGGAAGACACGATGAACCCCTGTCGAAGTGCCTCAGTAATAAACTCCTCCATCGCTCTCGTCTCAGGCTCAGAGACCTGTATTCCATGGGGATGGACAAAGGCAAGTGTGCCAGTGGACTCTCCACAGAAGTGGAGAGGCACGGGAGTGAAGTGATGTAGTGCAGAGAGCATTCCGGGAACCAGGACTTTACCTCCCCTGTCCTCCAATCCAGAACAGGGTTGTGGGACCTCAGGCAAGGGATACCAAGCATGATCTCATGATCTGAAAGTGGTAAAACAATTAGTGAAATTGACTGTGTGTGAGCCGACAACTGAATGGTTAGTTGCACTCAGGAAAAGCGGTGCTTGTGGCTGAGCAAACTGTGGGGGGGAGAAGCCTGTGCGGCTGCCGTGGGTCCCATGACCTCCATCCGCTGTTGGATCGTGTCAAATCTGGAAGATAATTGCACGAAAATCTGCTTGTGAATCATTTACATTAATTTATATTATTGTTGTCAATAGATAATCCATTTTAAATAGCAGATATTAACAAATTGAATAGCCTTGGTCTCAGAATACTATACTAGTGTTAATAGTCATATCCAGCACCGAGTGCTGCGGATGGTACCATCCATAAGGGGTAATGGGGGTGACCTAATAGTCTAGGACTCAGACAACCTTCTGATTATGGAGCCTCATACTTAACAACCAGGCCTCCACTGCTGAAAGGAACTAATGAAGCAACACGACTTAGTTTTACAGGGAAAACAATAGTGGACCAAGGACAGAGCCATGGGGAGCTCCAATAGTGAATTCTAAAGTTTGAAAAATTCTGAAATCCGATTGGATACAAAATATAGTATGTGATTTGCTGTGGTCGTTGGACAAAGGAGAGCTTGTTGAGTGAAGAAAGATCTGAGCAGAACCCGAGGAGCTGACATTTTTTGATGTTCTGTGATATCTTCTCTGGATCAAGATGCTGTGGAGCTGCATTATGCTGTTTTGCACGTAACTAAGAAGAAAACTAAAAGAGGACAGAAGATGAGAGGACGATCTCAGAATAGTGTGTACGCTGACGTGAGCTACTCTTGTCAAACATAAATCCACAGACATTATAACAACGATCAGACTCACTTCCTGTTCAGTTTACTGGGCTGGTCTTTAGTAGAGTGTTGGAGCTTCTAGTTACACTAATGTAATTTAGTCTTTTCTTCTGCAAACATGCAAATAAAATAAACTTTATAAATCAAGACTTAAGAGTATTTCATGGAAAATGTAAAGTGTTTAAAATCAGTGTATATCAGGACAGTGTGGGCGGAGTTACACTTTGCCCCCACTATGGCTCCTCCTCCACCAGAGTATAAAAGCTGCAACTGATATTCTTCTATCTTGTCCTTCTTGCTGGTCTCGCGTTACCTTTCTCTCCCTTTCCCATCACCCATTTAATCTCTACATGACAACACATGATGATGACATAAAGTGAAATTAAATGAAACAGAGAACAGTCATTCACAAATGTGTTTTATTTTGTTGCCGCTGTTAACTTGTATCTCCAAATAAATCTTAATTTAACGAGGAAAATAACTTTAAAATGTATTGAAGTGCAGCTGAAGTGCTAAACTTTATTTGATGCTTATAAAAATAAAACAATGTGTTGATGTGTCTCTAAAACGGATGTCTCAGTGGGCGTCTGCTTTGAATTCTGTTTTTACCATTTGTGGTTTCAGAGCTCTGTATCTTCTCCATCTCTGCACCACTGAAGTGTCTCCGCACCGTCTTCTTCACTCACATTGACCACCTCTGTTTCTGAGAAAAACCCATCACTCATACTACAAAGTTTCCACAGGATGCTGAGCTGTTTCTGTGTTTCACAAACCACAGGACAGCGTTCTTCAAACACAATGTGTAAACATCTTCAGAGGCTCTACAAATACATCATATCTCACATATAAATCATCAACACAGACGAAGCAGCTTCCTCTCCCTTCAGTTCCATCTGCAGGCAGCAGGTCTTTTAGGTATTTATATAAATAACTGGTCAGAATTAATTCAGATTCATATCTCACATACATTCAGTATTTCCCTTCATATTAACGTCCTTATTTAAAATAATCAGTTAAAGAAGAAAGAAAACAGACTGTAAATACGCTGCATGTTAGGTTTTATTTAATGTAAATATCAGGTGTATTATTTTGTTTGCATTTAAGAAAACATTACATTGTTTAACTCTTAACTCCTGGCACCGTTAATTACACTTTAAGAGCTGATTTTAGGATGTTTTACAGGGTAAATGTTTAAAGTTACAGCCTTACAAATACAGAGTTTTCTTTGAAATGCACCTGTTGGTAAAAGGACAAAAGTCCAGTGAGTTCCTCGAATAAAATCTAGAACCAAAATAAAAGATAATACAGGTCATAGTGTTTCAGTTGTGACTGATTGCATTAAACTGTTTTAAAGAGCACATACATCAAGTGTGAGTATCTCATTAATGTTTTTTTTAAAAAAGCATATTTTTCACATTCAAAGGACACAGACAGACCACTGAAGAGAAAATCCTAATTTTATTAACAGATGCTTAAAAAGAATAAAATATCTTCTTTGACGTCCTGCTCCAGGAATCTGAAGTTCATCCACACTTTAAAGGGTGGTCAGTGTAAATGACCCAAAATCATAAATAATCCAGTCCAGAGTACAGTCCATCAGAGATGAGCAATGGTTTTATCTGTCCATAGTTATTCCCACATAGACCTCATTGGTCCTGCATGGCTTGTCCTTGCCTCGTCTCCTCCCTTGTGGAGTAAATAGTAAAGTCAGAATTTCCGGTGCATTTCAATCATTTGGTTTCTCACCGTCTGTAGATGTCAGTCATGAAGCAGTTCCTTTCCCAAGAAAGAGCAAACTCCTGCCATCTTTGTCCACAATGAGGGAGTTTCACTTTTATAGGAATAAAAAAATACAGACTCCAAGTTCGACTGCAGGTCAGTTTGTGCATCTTTGA
>JABMDN010021420.1:0-11287 GCA_017165825.1 Hepsetus odoe
CTCGTATTCATTACTTAAATCGCTCACCTCAGACTTTCTAAAGCTTAACTCTGACAAAACAGAACTTTTATTAATTGGCTCCAAAGATCTCATCTCCAAAGTTTCAGTTTATCCATTGACAATGTTCTTGTTAGTCCCTCACACACTGTCCAGAATTTGAGTGATATATTTGATCAAACTCATTCAACTCTCACATAAACACTCTTGTTAAAAATGCATTCTTTCACCTCCAACACATCTCACTTCTCCATCATCACTTTCACAGGAGGATGCAGAAACACTTATTCAAGCTTTAATAACTTCCTGTCTCAATTACTGTAATGATCACTCTTTGGTCTCCAATCTAGAACATTAACCATGTTCCAGAATGTACAGAACTCTGCAGCTCATGTTCTCACATTCTCCAAAAAATCCCAAAACATCACTCCTGTTCTCCACAAACTTCACTGGCTGCCCAGATCCGACCGTATTCAGTACAAGCTCCTTCTCCTCAGGTTTAAAGATCTTCATGGATCTTCTCCTCCATACCTCACGGAATAACTCAGTTCATACACTCCAACCTGGTCACTGTGCTCCTCCGGTACCGGGTTACTCACAGCTCCTAAACTAAGGTAAGCTACCATGGGTGGTCGATCATTTAGTGTTGCTGCCCCTAAACTCTGGAATTCCTTTTAAACTGACGTCTAACGTCCTCTCTGTCTCTCTTCAGAACTCAGTGACTGAGACTCATCTCTTCAGTCTGTGCTGGTCCACTTCTCCACGTTCTTCAGTTCTTCTTCTACACTGTCCTTCATGCTCAGCTCTTAATATCCTGCTCTTTGTTTTTTCTCTGTCTTTGTGTTTGTTTGTTACTGGTTTGATTTATATTGTTTCATTCTCTGCTCTGTAAAGTGACCTTGGGTTTGAGAAAGGCTCTATATTAATAAAAGCTCTTTTAATTATTATTATTATAAAACATCTTCATGCACTTGGAGTTCGGGGCTCTGTAGGACATTTCTCTCACAGGAAGGGTTCCTGGATGGAAAACGTTAGCAGGTCCTCCATCACAGAGAAGAACCATTTAACCAGCATAGAACACAAGACACTCAAGCAGTTCTCTGAGTCTTCACTCTTCTACACAGAACCATCATCGTTATTGAAGAACATTGAAGAACCACTTTTTAGGTTCTAGAAGAATAAAAGACACTTACTTTTCACAGTGAGTTTGGTTCCTC
The DNA here is from genome assembly GCA_017165825.1 of Hepsetus odoe. Lineage (NCBI taxonomy): Eukaryota > Metazoa > Chordata > Actinopteri > Characiformes > Hepsetidae > Hepsetus > Hepsetus odoe. Next base: position 1,215 of record JABMDN010021420.1, read on the forward strand.
CACCGAAAATGATCCGCAGTGATGTTTTCTAATGAAGCCGTCTTACAAAAACCTCCGTCACACTACAGTAACCACACACACACACTCACTCACACACACACACACACACACACACACACACACACACACACACACACACACACACACACACACACACACACTGTCCTGAGTTCCCCAAACTCTGTCCTGTTTAGTGTTTAGTGTTTTTATTCTTTGTGTTATTTTATGACGCAGGATTTCTGAGTTAGTCCTAAAATGAAGGGATGTCCAACACAAATGTCTCTCAGCTTCTTCCTCCTGGACAGGGTGGACTCTGGTCTTCAGGTGTCCAGTTAAAGAGAGAAATCCTGCTTTGTGAAGAACCCCAGTGTGTCTTTATGTTTGCCGTGTGATTCTGTTAGTTTTGGTTTAAACACTCTTAACTCCACACCTTGTAAGTGTAACCAGCCATGTTTCATTACTGTCTCCTCCCTCGCCCGGGCGTGTCCCTGTCCCTCGTCTTGTCCCTTATATAAACCGCTGTGTTTCAGTGTGTCTTCATTCTGTGTCTTTTATTTGAGTGTGTTTATTGTTTAGTGTGTAAAGTGTGTTTGTCTGTAAATAAAGATGTTTATTCTTCTCTCTACAGTCTCTCTAACTGCAGAATAAGAGAGGACGGCTGTGCTGCTCTGGTTTCAGCTCTGAAATCAAACCCCTCACACCTGACAGAACTGAACCTGAGACACAATCAACCAGGAGAGTCAGGAGTGAAGGAGCTCTCTGATCTACTGGAGGATCCACACTGTAAACTGGAGAAACTACAGTGAGTACACACACACACACACACACACACACACTGGAGAAACTACAGTGAGTTACACACACACACACACACACACACACACACACACACACACACACACACACACACACACACTGGAGATACTACAGTGAGTACACACACACACACACACACACACACACACACACACACACACACACACTGGAGATACTACAGTGAGTTACACACACACACACACACACACACACACACACACTGGAGGTGCTGTTCCAGTCTCCACCAGAAAGAAGACAATTACGGTCTCCGTCCCATTTCTCATTAATAAACAGAGACTAATGTTCATGTGTCTTCATGTCTCATCACTCTGTCCTGTTTTCTGTCCAACAGTATCTGAACACACACCTGACCTGGAGTCTCACACACACTGGAGGACAGGATGAGGTCTTCTAGAACAAACACACACAGTGTGTGATTCTCCTTGTGAACTGTGTGTGTGTGTGTGTGTGTGTGAGTGACATCACTCTTCAGTGGTCTCACCTCCATCACTTCCATCACACTCCACATTGGACATGGGGTGGACAGCTGACGGATCCATGATAGTGTGTGGTCATCACATCCACTGATGCAGGAGACAGAATCAACAGTATCGGCCGTTGCAGCACCTGTGTTCACAAGAGATGTTGAAGACCCACACAGATCAGACTCAGGGGGGTCACTGACCACACTCCCAGCAGGTTGGGTGGCATCTTCATCCAAAGACATATCCAAGGGAAAAAAGTTAACTTTCAAGAGCAGGTTGTGATGCGCCACACGCTCATATCCTGCTCTGTCTCTGATGCGGTAGATATGAAGAGCAGGTTCCAAGTCCACTACTGTGTAGACAGCAGGCTCCCATTTGTCAGAGAGCTTCCGTTTCCCTCTAACTCCCTTGTTCCCCACCAGCACCTGGTCACCCAAAGGAAGAGGCGGTCCTTTAGCCTTTATGTTGTATTTGTTGGATTCTCCGATTGCAAACCGAGGTTTGAGGAGTCAGTGATAAGGAGAAGAGGTTTTAAGCTATAGCGAAGTTTATTAACAGAAAAGTAGCAAAGTTCTTACAAGATGTTCAAAAGACCGGTCAGTGTTCCTCTCTGTGTGGAATCCTTTCTCTCTCCCTTGCACAGTTCAGAGTGTGCCTTTTTATCTGTCTCCGGGAGCTCCAAGGCCTCCGGTGGAGACACCTAATCTAAGACTGTGACCTTGTTTGGGTGTTTTTGATATGCAAAGAAAGCGTTACTCAGAAGAGAACAGAGAAAAATAGAGATGCAGTTACAGAGGAATTTATATGAATAAAATGACAGAAATAATTGAGTAAAATCAAGCTACACTGACTGGTGTTCCTGCTCCACTGTGCTGTGTTCCTGGACCAGGAGCATGGCAGAGCGCAGGTCATCCATCAGTGACGTGACATTGGTATCGCTGTCACAAATGGTGTCATCATGAAGGACTTTCAGAAACATGAGGTCAACTGGCAGCCTGTGGACCCTCCTGAACATCAGGTAGAATGGTGCAAATCCGGTGGTCTCGTGTGCAGCACAGTTGTACACAAAGGATGGACTGTATCATCTGGGGCCATTTCTGCTTAGATCTCGGGGGAAGGGAACGTAACATGTTACCTAGTGTGTGATTAGGGGTGGCGGTGGTCTAGTGGTAGGGTACCTGCCTATGGACCTCTGGATCAAGAGGTCCCTGGTTCAAATCCCACTCTGGATAAGAGCATCTGCTGAATGCTGTAAATGTAAATGATTAAATCTCTCTGTGGCTTAGGATGGGGGGAAGGATCATGAGTTACTGGGTAGCACTGTGGTGCGACTGGCAGTGAACAACGGGACGCTGATATGGCTCAGTCAAATATACTGTATTTTGAGATGACACACTAGATTGTTTCATCTTCCTCTAGACGGTTCTGAACCTCAGCTGGAGACCAGTCCTCAGGAGCCTTCAGTTGGAAAGACAAAGCGAGACTGGGATCAGGACAGTGATTAAGAGACATCGAGACAACTTCACTGTTGTTCACTTCCACCAGCTTCCCTCGTCTGCGGAGACACTCATCAGCAGCATCAATAGACCTGTTCAGATGGATCCAGTAGTCCATGGCATTCTCACCAGTCCATGGCTCTGTGTTGTAGGAGTCTTTCATTGGCAGGATGGAATATGTCAAGTCACTGAAATTACTCTTCAGTATGTCAAACGCTGCAGAAATATGTCCGCCAAACATTTATGAAGCTTTTCGACTCCAGGAAGGCTAAGCATGAATAAATATAAGAAAAGAAAAATTGCAGAAGAAAATAGAACATATAACGATGCAGACTTACCTTTAAAATAAAGAAAACAGCAGTACTTGATGCTGAAAGACAGTCAAGAGCTCACTTATAATTGAATACATCACAACGGTTCTCTACTAAATTATAACAGTTTAAGAAACAAATCTTTGTTTCTATCACACACAAACACCAGAGACATGAACACTACTGAACTAACACTCGCACTAGAGAGAAGGGAAAGGAAAGAGTGGAGGGAAGGAGCAGGGAGCCAGAAGATGGACACCAACATTAACCCACAGCAGTTCAGGAACTATATTAGAAGACTGGTCAGCACAGGAACCTTCAGCACCAAGGAGGGTTTAACCAACACGGAGACAGAAGAACACACCAGGACTGAAATACAGATGGGGAACATCATGAGATCAGAACAGGATCACAGAGTTTCTACAAGGTTAACTAGAAACCAAACATTAGCAAGGGAGCTTAGCATCGGAGCTAAATGCTAACTGCTAATCGCTAACTGCTAACACAGACACAGCAGGGTAGGTTTTAACTAACACAGAGACAGGAGAAGGAACCAGGACTAGAACATGACAGCAGGATGTCATGAGGGACTGGAAAAGGATCACTGGAGTTCTACAAGGTTAACTAAAACCCAAACATTTAACAGGGATGGTTAGCATTGGAGGCTAATGCTAATCGCTAAGCTAAATACTTTGGTCAATCTGGAAATACAGAGCGAAAGTGAGTGAAAGTGAAAGTGACTATTGCCATCATCATGAGAACACACAGCACAGCACACAGTGAACCACAACAAAACTGGATCTCTGTATTTAACCCATGAACAAACACACACCGTGCAGCAGGGGGCAGCTATGAAAGCGCCCGGGGAGCAGTGACGGGGACGGTACCTTGCTCAAGGGTACCTCAGGGCAACCTACTGGTAAGAGGTTTGAACCCACAATTTTCCGATCCTGTGTCCGACACCTGAGGTTAAAGACAGGTTTTCTTCTTCTCGTCACATATTGAGAATATTCTGAAGACGATACTGCGAGCGGTCTTTTCTGTCAGAAACAGCCTGTGGAAGAGCATCTCAACATGAAGGAGATAAGAGGTTTACTCATGCTTCTGTTTCCTGCAGCCTGAGCTAATGTAATTCACTTTTCACAGGATTTTAACTTCAACTTAAAACCCAAGAGATTACAGCCTGTGGAGCAGTGAGAGAACCGCCCTCACTAAAATACCTGGACATGTTCCCCCGAACCCTCAGAACGATGGGCTTCTGTCTCTTTAAGAACTGTTTTAAATCACTGGATTAGTGTAACACAGGAAATATGCTGAAGCGCTGTTTGTTTTTCATGAACATTTCCTTCAACACTGAGAGAAACAAACTTTATATCATAAGAAGAATTCTTAATTTCTTAAAAAGACTACACTGGTTATTATTATTATTATTATTATTATTATTATTATTATTAGACTAAACACAAAGTTGGAAAAGTGATTTTTTTTTCTTTTTTTCTTTCTCTTCATTCCATGTCGGCCCATAAGGAATCGTATATTTGAGGACTCTGCTCCAAACCCAAGCCCTGCTCAGCGATGGTTCAACAGAAATAAACATCTGGCTGCACATTCTCCACACAGTATCAGCAGGTCGTGTCTACACTTATCTGAACTCAGCTGAGCTCTATTATAGATTCGTTCTCCAAAGAAGCTGGTGTGTGGGGAGAGACGTCCTTTGTCTTACTGTAATGTCCATCTGCAGGCAGAACCACAACACCACCACCAGAATCAGCTCTGCTGACACTTTCTCTACATGGAGGTTCCTGACAGACTCTCCTTTGTAAGGACCGATTCATCTTCTCTCCAGTGCAGGCTTCTCATCAGGAGCATTGATGGCAGGTTGTATCGCTTCATCGAGTGTCTTCATCCTCCTGCATCTCATCTCATCCTCTCTTTCTGCTCCTGACAGCATCTGTACGTTTGTAGGAGAAGTTTGTCTTCTTCAGGACAAAGATACATGAAACGGCATAAGGGAAAAAAGGCTCCTTTGTTTCTTTGTAGGAAACAAATCTGTGTTCTGTACTAGTGTTTGTCACGGTTCTATGATCTGTAGGACCAGAACACTTAATTTGAAGTTGAACATTTAAAAGGTAAAAGTAAAATCTAGAGATTTTCATGAAGAGAAGTTCTAACCATAACAGAAGAGCGACTGTCAGTGTGTTCATTTATTGACTTTGTTCAGAGCTGATTGTGAGAAATGAGAAATAGTCATTTCTGTACCGAGAGAGAGTGTGGATGATGTAGGAGGCACGGTTTGTGGATGAAGACGAGTACAGAACGGAGCCCTTGTGGTTTAAAAATGGCGTCTCTTCATCTTCTCATTAAAACAGAAGAAGTTTGTGTTCAGCTCAGTAGTAATGCCCCCCCCCCCTCGCTGTCTCTGTTGGACCAGGACTGTGTCTCTTTGTCTCTCTATGATGCACCAGCACATGCATGTCTTCTTCTTCGTTCTCTATCAGTCTATTCAGAAAGTCTCCAAATGTTCTTAATGTAAAGATAATGATGCAGCACTTCTTCTCTGGAATATTAAGAAGATAAAATTCAACAAAAAAAGTGAAAAAATAAACGTTTTAGAGCAACAAAGTGCTAAGTGTCTAAAAATACAAGGTTCTTGATGAAGGGTTACCAAGGACAGAATCATCTGCTCCTGGTTCTTCACTGCTTCATGTCTTAAGTTAGACGCTTTGTTCTGCTTGAAGGTTCAGACGTAGATCACTGTGTGGATTAACCAACAATAAATAAATCAATAATTCAGACTGCTCAGGTACCGGGACTGCACTGATCCTGAGAGACACAAACTCTGTACATGAACTAAATACGACACTGAACAGTGGACGTTACTACTGAGCCGAGCCCAAACTTTAATGAAGAAATGCTGTTTTCAGAACTCAAGGGTTCCACCTCATTTATAGTAGTCTTGATCCACAAACGTTCTCAATAAGATAAGAGTGGAACTGTACCACCATGAAGTGCCTGAAGAGTGAGACCAGTTCACTCCACCATGTGCACATGACAACAGCTGACCGTCAGTCACACCTCTGTCTCTCTCTGTATCTCTCACTCTAGCACTCTAGCACATAGATCATTGTGGGTCATGGAGGTCTAGTGGTTATGGAGTCGGCCCCAGAATCTGAAGGTCATGGGTTTGAATCCCAGACCAGTCGGTTGCCCTTAGTTACCCTTGAGCACCGCCCTCCGGTGCTGAGATGGAAGTGAAAGTGACTATTCTGGTCATTGTGAAACTCAGCGCAGCACAACACAACAAACTTCAACCTCTGTGTTTTACCCACACACACACACAAGTGCAGCAGGAGGCAACTTTGGAAAGCACCCGGTGAGCATTGATAGGACGGTACCTTGCTCACTGCTACCTCAGGGCAACCTACTGGTCTGGGATTCAAACCCACAATCTTCATCCTGGGGCCTCGTCAGACACACCTCCCACTGCCATCATGCTGGAGGTGTGAGATGAAGACCTTCCAGACAGAATCTTCTACCATGATCTCCTAGTTCACTCCTTCTACCCAACTCACCCTCAGGTGGTGATCAGCTGACTGGTCTGTCCATCTGTTCATCCCAGTGACCACAATATAAAGACATCAATCTGATAATAAAGCTGATCATAAAACACTGATAATAAGATCTGGAACCAAGAACACTCACCATCTACCTGATGTTCACCATGATGGAGATGATGGAGTCTGAAGATGATTCCCTTTCCAGGACTCTCCTCAGTTCCCCTTTGGTACATTAATTACTCTGAACTGCTGTCAGGTGTTCATGCTGTCAGGATCCTCAGAACCTTCCACCTTCAAACACTAAAACATGGCCGCTGAGAATCAGAGTTAAAAATCTATTAGGAATTAATTTATTTTATATATTTTTATTTGGTTATTGTGTATTTATTTTAATGTTTATTAGTTTCTTTCATTCATTAATGATTACATTGATGTAAGGACTGTTGTGAAATTTTCTGTTAATTTTTTAAATCCTAATTTTAATCAGTCTACATATTTTTTCAATATTAATTTAATTAGAATTAAATGTGCTTTTTACATTTTTTATTAAACTTTTTACTAACAATAATGGATTTTAACAATTTTTTTTTTAAAATAAGGTTTATTACATCTTTTATTTCCTAATTATAAAAAAAAATATGAACAATGAAAAAAATCTGATGATTTTTAAAACATTTTTATTTTTTCAAGACAAAGTGAAGATCTGATCAGAAACCAGTAACCAGTGTTTCAGTCAGACCTGATGATGAGATCTTTCTCTAGACCAGGACCAGGAGTCTGTAGTAATTTACACACTTTCTTCAGACTGATGTGTGATCTGAACCCCAGAAAACCCACAGAAGATCTGAGAGGTTCTGAGGTTGTGTTGAAAGCAGGAAGCATGGAAGAGTGTAAGGAGTGTGAGCAGAAGTGAAAGCACCCCTCCACCCAGCTGAACACAGAGCAGCAGTTTGAAGCAGTAAACAGTGGGACAGAGAGAGCAGTGGGGTGAGACTCAGATTTACATCAACAGTCCTGAGACGTCCTCTTTCTCCCAGAATAGAGCAGCACTTTCAGCAGATGTTCAGCTTCATTCAGAACAACACACAGCACTGCACTGAATGTTCAGCTGAACACACTCTCTACCAGCACTGACCATCAACCTCCAGTACAATAAAGAACACACAACGTCCAGAACGCAGCTTTATTTCACATCATCTAAAGCACACATACAGCAACAGGACACTGAGGACAGTAGAGACACACACATCAGGACTGGGGACAACTTCAGCTCTACTGGACATGCAGGTGAGGACAGCTCAGTGTTCAGCTCTCGTCTCAGAGCTGCTAGCCTTCACACTGGCTCTTTCGAAACGTGATTGGCTGAACCTTGTTGTCATGGGACACCTTGCAAATAAACTCCTCCCCCTTGTCCCAGAGTTCTTTGCTGATGGTCAGAACACTGCTGCGGCTGTAGAGACCGTTCTTCTCTTCTTCTGCGCTGGTCAGAACCCCGTCCTTCACCTCCGAGCCGTCCACTGTCCAGCTGACCAGCGCCCCCTGTGGAGAGTAGCCAGACAGCAGGCAGAGCAGTCAGGCTGAACCCTCAGACAGCTGCAGAGAGGAGGGGGACAGCAGAGACACGGAGGGACTCACTGGAGAACCGGCTGGAGAGGAGAACCAACACACACACACACACACACATACACACTGTCAGTTTGAGTGAAACACAAGCAGCTGAGAGCAGAAGAAAGAGACACATTAACAGCAGGAGACGTCTTTTGTCCTCCTTGTCTTTCTTTCACTTCATCAATAAAAGCGTTTGGGATCCTCTTCTAAAGCTGGGAGCAGTTTTAGTGAAAGAGTGAAAAAGTCTCTCCATCAATTCCATCAGTTCCTTTCTGAGAACATCCAGCTCTTTACACTCAACTGCTCACTGGTTCTCACTGGACCGTTCATTACAAATGGAACATCCATTTTCTGCCGCTCATCCTAAACGGGGTCGCGGGGGAGTGCTGGTTTCCAACCCAGCGCACACAGGGCGAGGACGGGGGACGCACTCTGGACAGGTCGCCAGCCCATCGCAGGGAGGAGCGTGACGGGGACGGCACCTTGCTCAAGGGTACCTCAGGGCAACCTATTGGGAAGGGGTTCGAACCCCCGATCCTCTGACCAACGCCCTAACTACTAGGCCACACAAATGGAACATGTCCCTCAAATGTCCTTCTGTCCATCTAATCATCACAATCCACCTCTTTCATTTCTCCCTCTTTCTTTAGGTTCTGAAGCTCTTTCAGTGAAAGTGAGTGTGAGAATCATTCAGTTCATCAACGCTGCATTACACTCATCACACACCACCAAATCCATCCATCATCCATTTACATTTACCCATGTCCTGATTACAGGGACAGTACGCCCCTGGAGACACTCTGGGTTAAGGGTCTTGCTCAGGGACCCAGTGGTGAAAGTGCCAGAAGAGGGATTTGAACCTGGGACCTCTTGAGCCAAAGATCCATTGACAAGCATTTACAGCAGGTCCTCCATCATAGAGAACCATTTAACCATCAAAGAACCATTTGTACACTAAAGTAGTTCTCTGACTGTTCACTGTTCTACTCAAACCCTTCATATTTACTGAAGAACCTTGGAGAACCATTATTTAGGTTCTAGAAGAAGAAAAGACACTTACTTCTCACAGTGAGTTTGGTTCCTCCACCAAAAGTGTACCACAGTGATACATTCTAATGAAGCCGTCGTACAAAAACCTCCGTCACACTACGGTAACCACACACACACACACGCACACACACACACACACACACACACACACACTCACGCTTCAGTGCTCTGCAAGTGTTTATAGTCCTGTGAGTTTAACACTTCATGACTGAGAGCTGCTGCTCCACAAACTTCACCCACAGCAGACATGACCTTCATCTCCATCTTCATCTGGACCCTCATCTTCTGGACTGAAGGTAACACACTCGTTTACCTCTGTGGAGAACCAGCAGAGTGATGTTCAGACTCAGTGATTCAATATTTAGTTCATGAATTATTTCATTTCATTTCAGGGTCCAGTGGTCAGGTGACTGTGACTCAGAGTCCTGCAGTGAAAACTGTTTCTCCAGGAGAGTCAGTCACCATCAACTGTAGAACCAGTCCTGCAGTTTACAGTAACAGTAATGGTCATTATCTAGCCTGGCATCTGCAGAAACCTGGAGAAGCTCCTAAACTCCTGATCTACTCGGCTACGAGCAGACAGTCAGGAACTCCAGCTCGTTTCAGTGGCAGTGGATCTGGATCTGACTTCACTCTGACCATCAGTGGAGTCCAGACTGAAGATTCAGGAGATTATTACTGTCAGAGTGACCACAGTGGTGGTGTGTTCACACAGTGATAGAGAGTGGTACAAAAACCCCCCTCAGACTG
>JABMDN010021430.1:0-14707 GCA_017165825.1 Hepsetus odoe
GCGCTATGTGTCTCCTGCAGTCCCTGTCCGGTCTGTGAAGTCCCTCTCTGCCCAGCAGTCTGGTCAGAATGTCCAGCTGTCCTGGGAGCCCATGTCCATCCCTGACCGGAGAGGGTTCCTCCAAGGATACGCCGTCTACCTGACCAACGCCTCAAACTTGGAGCTCATAGGTCAGTCTGTAGACCATCCATCAATCTCGAGATCTTTCATCACTCTGTAGTTCCTAGGTCAGTGTGTCCTTTGTGATCAATCGTCAGTCTATAGCTTATTGTTCAGTCTCAAGGATTGGTCAGTCTGTAGGTCAGTCTGTATGTTAGTCTGTTGGTCTGTCTGTAGTTTATTGTTCAATCTCAAAGATTGGTCAGTCTGTATGTTAATCTGTAGGTCAGTCTTTATGTTGGTCTGTATGTTAGTCTGTAGGTCTGTCTGTAGTTTATTGTTCAGTCTCAAAGATTGGTCAGTCTGTATGTTAGTCTGTAGGTCTGTCTGTAGGGCAGTCTTTATGTCGGTCAGTCAGTAGGTCAGTCTGTAGCTCATAGTTCAGTCTGTATGCCGAGCTGTAGGTCTGTATGTAGTTCATAGTTCGGTCTGTGGATCAGTATGTATATCGGTCTGTGTGGCAGTCTGTAAGGCAGTTTCTATGTTGGTCTGTAGTTTGTAGTTCAGTCTGTAGGGTGGTCTATTGGTCTGTCTGTGGGTCACTCTGGGTCAGTCTGTATGTTGGTCTGTAAGTCAGTGTGTAGGTCAGTATGTGTGGTGTTCTGTCAGTCAGTCCCTATGTTGGTCTGTAGGGCTTTCTGTAGCTTGTAGTCCGGTCTGTAGGTCAGCATGTTCATCAGTCTATACGTCAGTCCGTAGGGGGGTTCCTATGTTGGTCTGTAGTTTGTAGTTCAGTCTGTATATGAGGGTGGACAACAGTCTGTAGTTGGTAGGTCGCTCACTGTAGCTGAGGATCAGGATCTTGTGAGATGAATTAGTTGAAGTGTGTCTCTTTGTGTCTGAAAGGCTGTTTTCTTCTTTTTTCTTACCTCAGCGAATGTGACGGATGCGGAGCAGACATGGTACACGGTCCAGGGGCTGACCAGGGGCTCCTACAAGTTCACAGTGAAGTCCTACACCTCGGCCGGAGAGGACGAAGGGACCACCGTCTTCATCAGACTGGAGTCTGACAGTAAGAGATCAAAACAGAGGAACTGTAATGGAGGACAGAGCAGGACAAGGACAGGGGTGTGAGGACACACACTTTACCTAAACTGTGTGTGTGTGTGTGTGTGCAGGTGATACACTGCTGATGCAGATTCTGGTGCCGTTAGGAATCATGTCCTGCTGCCTCATTATCATCAGTGTCCTCTGCTTCAAAAAGAGACAATGGTAGGAAATCAGTGAAACTGTATCACTCTGTCACTCCATCACTGTAATAGGTTATTTGTTTCTGTTTGTCTTTATCTGGTTTATAATAGATTTGATTTGTTCATGAATACATTAATACTGTGTTTGGACTTGTGACCTGACCTCTGACCTCTGATGTTTTTAGGGTGAAGAAAACTTTGTATCCTGAGATTCCTGGACCCAAACTGACAGGAGAGTGGACGACTCCTCCGGTAACACGTCCCTCAGAATCACACCTGGTGCCTGAAGTCTTCACTCCTCATTTCTTCCTCATTCCAGACTTTCTCATATTTTAATGTAATGTTGAGGGACAGTTCTCCAGATCTTCCTGAAGGACAGTGTTGTTGTCTCTCATTTTCAGTCCAGATGATTCCAGATGATCAGGTCATTAGTTTACTGCTGAACGCTGAGTAGGTGGAACCTCTTAATCTAGAACCTTGTATCTTTAGACACTTTGCAGCCTGGAGCACTAAAACATTTGCTCTTTTGTTTAATCTCCACAATTTGATAAAGATCAGACAGTCTGACGGGAAACAAGATTTTTACACCAACAAAGAGATTCAGTACAGAGCATACAGAGATGAGGAGTGAAGACTTTTGCACAGTGTCCAATCAGGGACATTGGACATCGTCTTTTAGCGAGACGGTTTGTTTAGTGATGCAGTGTGAACTGTTTTGTGTGTCCAGGCTCCTCTGGATGTGAAGCCGCCACCCCACAGCTTGGTCCACATCCTGGAGAGTCCGGAATGGGACCCCAGCAAGAAGGATCTTGTCCTCGCGCCGGAGGAGGAAGGGGACGATGACGAGTCCCTAAACGACAACGCAGAAGCGGACACGGACTCAGAACCGGCGCTCCTCAGATACTACAACCAGCTGGTCACCGACGGCAACCTCAGCAACCACACCTCGGACACCTCGGGCTCGTCCACCAGCTCTGTGGACTCCACCCAGACGCATGTGACCTACACGGGCGTCCAGAGCCCCACTTCCTGGACGCCGGCGTCTGGCTACAGGCCTCAGACGCAGCAGGCGGAGGACGCCGAAGAGCTGGCAGCCACGTCTGTGGACGAGTCCCCGCCGGAGACGCCGGGCAGTGGGTACAAACCCCAATGCTCCTGTCAGGGGGACTCTCCAGACGCCGACAACTTCAGTGGATCTCTGGGAAGCCCAACGTCCATCACCTCCTCCCAGTTCCTCATCCCAGAGGAGGAGAGGGAAGACCTGGAACCCTCGGGAACCTGGTTCCAGAACTTGCTCTCTGGAAAATTCTAAGTTTCCGGTTGCTTTTCCGTCAGAAACCCATCTTCACACCTTCCAGCACTACTGACGAGTGACGACTGGTTTTCATGCCTGCAGAGCGGTGACGTATCCTTTAGAGGACGCCGTCCCCCCGCTGTGTCCCGCAGCGTTATCGGATCAGATTTCTGTCTAGTCGGGTCACTTCCACACCTGAATAAGCTTCCAGATCAGCGACACTGGTGACTGTTTGTTTTTTTTTTTCGTGGCATTAAATCTCCTAAACGTCTCAGCTCTCTCAGTATGTCCTCGTCCGGGTTTACACTTCAGCCCAGTGTCTCCGGTCTACGTCTCTCTTCACGTCCTTCAAATATCTGAACACGGAAAATGTCCAAAGCAGGAGCCGGACGGTTCCACCGGAGAAGAGACTCTGTTCAGGATCAGGCCTGCAAAAGAGGAGACTGACTTGTGGCCACCAGTTCGAAAGACGTGGGATCAAGACGTTTCAGCTGTGGGACTTCGTGAGGTTTACAGTAGTGTGAGATTTACAGTGATAAGCTGAATGAGAGAATAGAGGAGTGAGAATGAGAGAATAGAGGAGTGAGCATGAGAATAAAGGAGTGAGAATGAGATACTAGAGGAGTGAGAATGAGATACTAGAGGAGTGACAATGAGATAATAGAGGAGTTAGAATGAGACACTAGAGATTAGTGAGAATGAGATAATAGAGGAGTTAGAATGAGATACTAGAGATTAGTGAGAATGAGATAATAGAGGAGTGAGAATGAGAGAATGGAGGAGTGAAAATGAGATACTAGATGTCACGTGTGTTAGGGTTTGGGCACGCTAGAGGGCGCTCTCTGTCACGTGTGTTGTGTTTTGGGCACGCTAGAGGGCGCTCTCGGTCACATACAAGGTGTTTATGTCACAGGAAGTGTTTAGGGTACGCTAGAGGGCGCTCTGTTCTGACTAAGCACACCTGAGCCCCTGCGGGCAGGTGTGTATCATTGGGGCTGACTATTTAAGCCCCGATGAGTCAGAACAGAGCGCGGCTCATTAGGTAGGTCAAACCTATTGCGTAACGGGTGGTTTTGGTATGTGTCAACTCTGTGTCTATGACTAGGTATAGGTCACCTAGTATAGATCACTTAGTGTCTAGGGTTAGACTGCAGTTCCCCATTTATAGGGTTTCATGTGTAGAACTGCAGTCCCCCGTTCCCTGTTTCTTGTTTGTTTAGTCACTGTGCATAATAAACTTCTGTTCTGAACTCCTGGCTCTGAACTGACGTCCCTCCGGTACCACGCCACCGTTACACTAGAGGAGTGACGAGATAATAGAGGAGTTAGAATGAGGTACTAGAGATTAGTTAGAATGAGATACTAGAGATTAGTGAGAATGAGATAATAGAGATTAGTGAGAATGAGATAATAGAGGAGTGAGAATGAGATAATAGAGGAGTGAGAATGAGATAATAAAGCTGTGGCCACCAGTTAGTGACGATTAGAAACAGGGTGATTAATTAGTGGCCACCAGTTAGTGATTAAGTAAGTGAACCAGTTTCCGGGAGTTGTTGTTTATTAATTAGTGAATCTGTAACAATAACGAGGCGTTTTAATATCGCCTCGTTAACGTTACAGCGTTTGAATATCGCCTCGTTAATGTTACAGCGTTTGAATATCGCCTCGTTAATGCTACAGCGTTTGAATATTGCCTCGTTAATGTTACAGCGTTTTAATATCGCCTCATTAAAACTAGATTAAACACTAAAATCCAGAGTTTCTGATTAAAAACCTGATTAAAAATCCTACCTGACTTAATTAAACTATAAAATTCTTTTTTAATAAAACTTCATTAAACTGATTTTACTTTTATTATATAATTTTCTTTTTGAAGGAAAGTTGAGCATACGAGTCCCTTCACACTTTATTACCCCAAAGAGGAAAAACGTTTAGTAACACACACATTTTGGCTGAAACAGCACACAGAACCAGCTGCTCAGTGTAAATTAGTGCCTGTGGAACGTATCTAGAACACTATTAGCTTTCCTGCTTCACCTGCGCATGAGAACCTGAGACTCTTTATAATAATAATATTATAGTAATCACTTATATCACTCTGTGTGTGTGTGTGTGTGTGAGAGAGAGTTTGTGTTTGTGTGTGTGTGTGTGTGTGTGTTTGTGTGTGTGTGTGAGATCAGTGCTCTGTACTCTGATACACTAACACGTAAAGAAAAATAAACAGAAAAATATAGAAACAAACCAGGTCTCTTACTTTTTTACACTTAACACACACACACACACACTCAATTCACTAAACACACACAATATACTAAATACACACATTTAATACATTTAACACACACATATATGCACACTTAATACAATAAAAAACACATTCACACTTAATACACTAAACACACACACACACACACACACACACACACACACATTTAATACACTAAACACACACAATATACTAAACACACACACACACACACACGTGCACGCTTATTACTGTCATGATGACCACTGAACCCCAGCTATCCAGCTCCAGTCTGCAGAATTATTCACCCAGTTAATCACCCAGTCGTCCTCCCCTGGCCGCCAGGTGCTGAAGTCTCACCTGTTCTCTGATGAAGTTTTGTTCTGCCTCGTTTCTCTCGACCTCGCCTCGCTCAGATTAAAAATCCAAAAGTCTCCATGCACTCGGTTTCCTTAAAAACATGACCATTACACTAAACACACACACTTTTTACACTAAACACACACACTTCTTTTTCTTTCGGCTGCTCCCGTTTAGGAATCGCCACAGCGGATCAACCGTCTCCATTTCTTCCTGTCCTCTGCGTCTTCCTCCTTCAAACCGACCACCTGCATGTCTTCTCTCACCACATCCATAAACCTCCTCTTTGGTCTTTTTCTTCTCCTCTTTCCTGACAGCTCCATCTTCAACATTCTCCTCCCAATATACTCCTCGTCTCTCCTCTGCACATGTCCACACCAACACAACCTTGCTTCTCTAACTTTGTCTCCAGGATGTCTAACCTGATCTGTCCCTCTAATATACTCATTTCTAATCCTGTCCATCCTCGTCACACCCAACGAACATCTCAGCATCTTTAACTCTGACACCTCCAGCTCCACCTCCTGCCTTTTATTACTGTTTCCAACACATACAACATAGCTGGTCTCACTACTGTCCTGTAAACCTTCCCTTTTACTCTAGCTGGTACCCGTCTGTCACAAATCACTCCAGCCACTCTCCTCCACCCATTCCAACCTGCCTGCACTCTCTTCTTCACCTCTCTTCCACACTCGCCGTTACACTGAACTGTTGATCCCAAGTATTCAAACTGCTCCACCTTCACTTCACTTTCCTCCCTGTCATTCACACTCATGCATTCTGTTTTTGTCCTTCTCACTTTCATTCCTCTCCTCTCTAGAGCAGATCTCCATCTCTCCAGGTTCTCCTCAAGCTGCTCCCTACTCTCACTACAGATCACAATATCATCAGCAAACATCATCGTCCACGGAGACTCCTGTCTAACCTTGTCCGTCAACCTGTTCATTACTATTGCAAACAAGAATGGGCTCAGTGCTGATCCTTGATGTAATCCAACCTCTACCTTAAATGCATCCATCACTCCTACTGCAGATCTCACCACTGTCACACTGCCGTCATACGTATCCTGAACTACTCTCACATACTTCTCTGTAACTCCTGACTTCCTCATACAAAACCACCACTTGTTACCGTGCTGCCATCTTGGATCACAATTTTGCTAAATTGATGCCCGGTAAGGACCATGCGTCGAAAGGGGGGATAGTGGATATAATGAAAACCCTGTGGTTTGCTAAGGGATTTTGACTGTGGCAGAAAAACATTGCCAGTCGTGTTTCATTTGCCTACAGAATAACTCCGGTAAAGGCGTAACCACAACACAGATGGTCCACCCACCACCAGACGGTCCCTCTGAACATCTGATGATGGACTTCATTGAATTTACCTCCTCAAAATGGAAAAAGTACTGTTTGGTGATAGTGGACATGTTCTCAAAATGGATAGAGGCTTTTCTAACCAGTAAACAAGATGCGAAGGGAGTGGCCAAGGTACTGCCTAAAGATATCATATCAAGGTGGGGAGTTCCTCAGAGATTAAGCAGTGACAATGGACCAGCATTTTTCAGACAGGCAATCACACACCTAGAAATTGACCTGAGAAAACATTGTGCATCCCATCCCCAGAGTGCAGAAATGTAGCAATATTGTTGCCAGTTGTCTGCTATTCTTAGTTCTCTGCATTAGCTGATAAGAGAGGCCTTACTGAAACCAGCCAAGGGCCTGCTGCATGATCTGAAACCTGGAGATTTGGTGCTGTTGAAGGAGTTCAAATGAAAACATTGGAAATCCAGGCGCTGGATGGGACTCTTCCAGGTGTTAAAATGGAACTGGAGTGGTCGGGGCCCCTACCTACTTCCTGAGCAGATAGGAGAGTGTTGCATGTGTAGCAGTCATCCCAGAGAAGGTACAGAACTAGGTTGGTCACAGTGTAAAACACAATGTATGTCACCTGGAGGAAAGCATCTGATAGACTCTAACTGTATGGTCAGAAACAGCCCAGGACATGAGCTTCATTTTACGTGTCCATTTGCTCCAGGACTGGACGTCAACGACATGTTCATGTGGGTGTGCGGTACAAGGGCTTATTCATACATGCCAGTCAAAAGGTGGCAAGGATGTTGCTATCCTGCAGTAGTGTTTCAGTAACTGTTTATGCAGGAAATCCATTTGAAAGAGTTTTAGCTGCTCAGCATAGGAGCAAGAGAAGAGCATTATAATGGGTTCACCTTAGCTGATCATTAATAATAAAGCTTGAATGAGAAATTAGGGTGTTACAGGGCTCTTAACAAGAAAGTAAGAAAGAATATAAAAAAAGTGAAAAAAAAAAAAAAAGTGAAAGTGACTACCCTTGTCATTGCGAGGTCACGGCACAGCACACATGAACCACAACGAAATTGGACCTCTGCATTTTACCCATGCACACTCAAACCCGTGCAGCAGTGGGCAGCTATTGAAAGCGCCCGGGGAGCAGTGATGGGGACGGTACCTTGCTCAAGGGTACCTCAGGGCAACCTATTGGGAAGGGGTTTGAAGCCCTGATCCTCCGATCATGCGGCTAACGCCCTAACCGCTAGGCCACCGCTGCCCCAGTGGCTCTTATTCAAATAAGAATACACAATGAGAATATAATAATAATAATAATAATAATAATAGTAATAATAATAATAAATAATACATACATTACTGCGATGGGCTGGCGACCTGTCCAGGGTGCGTCCCCCGTCCTCGCCCTGTGTGCGCTGGGTTGGACACCAGCACTCCCCCGCGACCCCATTTGGGACAAGAGATAATGGATGGATGGATAATACATAAATTATGAATAAATAAGAGAGTCCAGGACAGAGCTGGCCCTCTTGACCAGTTTATTGAGTTTCCCTCTGTCTCTCTCCACGATTCTTCCACACCAACAGACCACAGCATAAAAACCAGCCTACGCTACCACAGTGTCATAGAAGGACCTCAGAAGATTCCTGTTCACCCCAGAGGACCTCAGAAGATTCCTGTTCACCCAATGGCTGGTATAATTGGTTGTACACGTTCACGGGGCCGTACTGGCATCTGTTTACAATGATGATACCCATCGCTGTAGTCTTCCTGTTTCTTTGCAGCTTGTCTTTTAAAGTGCATCACGACAATGGTCCAACGGATGATCTCATCCTCACAGGTCTTCACATTACTGGATGATGCACTTTGAAGCAAAGCCATGCGATAACTCAGATTCGTTTCCAGACCTGAAACAGACCAACTGGGGACCAAACAAGCAACTACGATATGATCAGGTCTGAAGAAGAAGACGAGGAAGAGTTGTGAAGAAGAGTTTTGTATTCTGCAGCTTAAATCTGTGAAATTGTTGCATAAAGAGGCTTTTAGCATTAACCTGCGTTGCATTATCCATCCATCCATTTTCTGCCGCTTGTCCCAAACAGGTTGGAGGTCGTGTCCAACCCAGCACACACAGGGCGAGGACGCACCCTGGACAGGTCGCCAGCCCATCGCAGGGAGGAGCGGGACGGGGACGGCACCTTGCTCAAGGGTACCTCAGGGCAACCTATTGGGAAGGGGTTCGAACCCCCGATCCTCCGATCATAGGGCCAACGCCCGAACCACTAGGCCACCACTGCCCCTGCGTTGCATTACATGAGTTCTTTTCATTTTCCATGTTTAAGGTGATTTCATGATCAAAAGGGGGGAATATGATTAAAGTCAGGATTAGGATTAAGGTTTTTGGTCAGGATTAGGATTAGGAAGAAGATTTTGGGTCAGGATTAGGATTAGGATGAATGTTTTGGGTCAAGATTAGGATGAATGTTTTGGTTTAGGGTCAGGGTTAAGATTAATTTTTTGGGTCAAGATTAGGATTAAGATGAATGTTTTGGGTCAAGATTAGGATTAGGATGAATGTTTTGGTTAAGGGTCAGGGTCAGGATGAATGTTTTGGGTCAGGATTAGGATTAATGTTTTGGGTCAGGGTCAGGGTTAGGATTAATGTTTTGGGTAAGGATTAGGATTAGGATGAATGCTTTGGGTCAGGGTTAAGATAGATGTTTTGGGTCACGATTAGGATTAGGATGAATGTTTCCGGTCAGGGTCAGGGTTAGGATTAATGTTTTGGGTTAGGATTAGGATTAGGATGAATGTTTTGGGACAGGGTCAGGGTTAGGATGAATGTTTTGGGTCACGATTAGGATTAGGATTAAGGTTTTGGGTATTTAATATGATAGAGAAAGAAAGTAATGTTTAAAAGACACACAGCTCCACCTGGTGGCCTGGTGTGTGTGTGTGCAGGGAGACAATATCTGAGGAGGCCTGATCTGAAGCAGGAGTGAACTAACACACACACACACACACACACACACACACACACGCACGCACGCACACACACACACACACACACACACACTGTAATCTGAGTCTTTACTCAGTAAAGCCATGGCCAGGCTTCCTCAAAACTCAAACACTGCTGGGAGTCCACCAGGTGAACTTCTACTCTGTTCAGATCCCCCCTGATGCTAAGACCTCTGTACATTCAATATAAAGGTCTAAATGAACACTGCTGTGTCTAATCTTGAGGGCGTTCATGAGGAAGCATCATTGTTTCCAGGTGTTCAGGTGGAAACACTGCCAGGTTCCGCACGGCCAGATGTCAGCTGTCATTTATTTCATGCTGAAGGTCTAAAAAAATTTGGCAGAGTAGCCTCCAATATTTACAAACACAAAGACAGCAGTTGAACAGGACAGGACAGAACTGTTATTGTACAGAACCATTAATGACTTTGTGTGTAGATGTTTATAATCCAACCTCCCCATAACGTATATAAAACAACATGTTCACGAGAGAAGATCTGGACATGGGACACAAGTTCATTCTTCTATTCTGTCCAGATGCAGATTTTTTTTGTTTGTCAGTCAGAACAACGCAGAAGAACGCAGCAAAAGAAAAGGAAATGCAGCGAAGATAAAAGAATGAAGTGAAGGTTATGAGAAATGGAAACAGTCTTATTTTCAGCTGCTGAACTCTAAATCAAACTCCAGAGAACAGCTGATCAGTGGGAACAGTTGAGGGTGGTGGTGGTCTAGTGGTGGTACTTGCCTATGGACCAATGGCTCAAGAGGTCCCAGGTTCGAATCCCACCTCTAGCACTACCATCACTGGGTCCCTGAGCAAGACCCTGAACCCTGAGTGTCTCCAGGGGGACTGTCCCTGTAATCAGGACATGGAAGTCGCTCTGGATAAGAGCATCTGATAAATGCTGTAAATGTAAAAAAAATGTAATGATCAGGAGCTGATCTACATTTAAACGTCAGTTCCTTTCAATGAATGATGAACATAACTGATATTGGTCTGAACGTACTAGACTCAAAGTTAGAACCTTTAACCCCTAAAACTCCACAGTTCCCTAAATTCATAAAGCATGTGTTTAAAAAGGCTTTAAAACAGACCTGTTTCCTTCACCAACTTCACTCCTCCACCTGTTCTCCAGATCCTGGTCCATCTGTTCTGTAAAGAAAGCTGGTGTGTAAATGGTGCTCATCAACTCAGAGTCAGTTTTCCTAGCTGTGAAGAATTTTAACAGACATTTCTGAATAACACTGCATCATATAAAGCTCAATGAACCGAGTCACTAAGGATGCATGAGCCAGTGTATCTCTTTCTATTGCCCACTGACCTGTTTTTATCAGTCTAGTTCTGGATTCCAGCGGCGGAGGTCCCACTTACTCCATGCCAAGCCCCTCTTCTCTGCACTTGGAGGTTATCCTGAGATGATCAGTCCTTGGTCCTGGATGTCACTACAGGGTCGACCGCTTGTGGATCAACTCGTGGATTTGACTACATCAAATCTGTCGTGGAAAAATGGATCAAGAACAAGTCAGATGCACCAATACCTTCAGGAAAGCTTTATTATTAATGATCAGCTAAGGTGAACCCATTATAATGCTCTTCTCTTGCTCCTATGCTGAGCAGCTAAAACTCTTTCAAATGGATTTCCTGCATAAACAGACAGTCCTGAAACACTACTGCAGGATAGCAACATCCTTGCCACCTTGTGACCGGCATGTATGAATAAGCCCTCGTACCGCACACCCACATGAACATGCCGTTGGGGTCCATCTAAAATGAAGCTCATGTCCTGGGCTGCTCACTGATGTCATGCGAGACCCCAGGTCTGTATATCCTAGTCAAACTTGCCCCGGTGGAAGTCGACCTGTGCACTTGACCAGTTCTAATATCTTAATCATAGTCATTGTGGTTAAATGTACCATACACGTTCTACAGACCGCATTGGAATTAGTTCTGTTGGTATTCACTTCCATTGCTATTTTATAGGTTTTTTTAGGTTTATTTTATAGGTTTTTTATAGGTATTCAAGGGAGAGGATTGATTACATCAAGGATCAATGCTGAGCCTTTTCTTGTTTGCAATAGCAATGGACAGGTTGATGGACAAGTTCTTATAGGAGTCTCCGTGGACGATGATGTTTGCTGATGATATTGTGATTTGCAGTGAGAGTAGGAAACAGCTTGAGGAGAACCTGGAGAGATAGAAGAGATAGATAGTAGCTTAAATAATTGGTTCAACAGTTCAGAGTAATGGCGAGTGTGGAAGAGAGGTGAAGAAGAGAGTGCAGGAAGGTTGGAATGGGTGGAGAAGAAAAAGTGAAAGTGACAACCTTGTCATTGCGAGGTCAAAGTACAGCAGACAATGAACCACAACGAAATTGGACCTCTGCATTTAACCCATGCGCACTCAAACACTGTGCAGCGGTGGGCAGCTATTGAAAGCACCCAGGGAGTAGTGATGGGGACGGCACCTTGCTCAAGGGTACCTCAGGGCAATCTATTGGGAAGGGGTTAGAACCCCAGATCCTCCGATCATGTAGCCAACGCCCGAACCACTAGGCCACCGCTGCCCTGGTCTCTTGGAGACAAAGTCAGAGAAGCAAGGTTGTGTTGGTTTGGACATGTCCAGAGAAGAGATGAGGATTATATTGGAAGGAGGATGTTGAAGATGGAGCTGCCACGAAAGAGGAGAAGAGGAAGACCAAAGAGGAGCTTTATGGACGGGGTGAGAGAGGACATGCAAGTGCTCGCTTTGAAGGAGGAAGATACAGAGGACTAGAAGAAATGGAGATGGTTGGTCTGCTGTAGCGACCCATAAACAGGAGCAGCTGAAAGAAGAAAAAGAAAAGGACTTCTGCATCACACAGCACAGCAACATGACAGCTCAGTGTGTCCCCGTCCATCACTCTGTGTGAGCTGAGATGGACTCCAGCACCCTCCCGCGACCCTAATTAGGACAAGCGGCCCAGAAAATGACTGACTGACAAACTAAATCCACATCCTTCAGAACGCTGCAGCCAGAGAACCGACACACAGGAAACACAGAGGATGCAGAACCCCTGTTCTAGATTCATTCCACCACCTTCCTGTCTCATTTAGAACAGATTTTAAAATCCAGTTCCTGGTTTTAATGTGTGTCATGAGTCCTGGAGAAAGAGACCCTACAGACTGATATTTCTTCTTTTTGTCCTCTTCAGAGAGTCTCAGAACAGGCTTCATGTCCAAAAGTGATCTGGATTCACAGCAGCATGTCCGTGTCACCCTTTTGGTCTCTCTTGTTCTCCCTCTCTGTCTCTCTGTTTCTCTGTCTCTGGAGGAAGAGGGAGAATGAAACTGTGCTGGACACCCCTGAACTAGAGCCCCCTCGTGTCCCAGTGTCCATGTACTATTTCCTGATGTCCCATTGCTTTCCAAAGATTTGTCCACAAACGTGTAAAATGCTGCAACATCATCAGACAGGGGTTCCACAAACATACTCAGATACTCCTCCTGTGATCCATCATATTTATGAGGTGAAGCAACAAAAGAATTTCACTCCTGAAGACGTTCTAAACTCAGAGAACGGCTTCTTTTATTCCACACAGAACAGAATAGTTGATCATTTAGTGGTGAATGAATGTAGCGGGAGAGATCCAGGACCTAAACCCATCAGCAGCACTAAAGGACCCTGGTGAGTTTCCACCCTCCCTCCCACAGAGAGATTGTTTTTGGTGATTTTTAGATTTTGAGAATTTCCTGATTTCTCTTGTTTTTATGTTTTATTCACGTTCATTCAAATGGAACAGGTTCTCTGAGATCTGATTGGGCCACTCGTATAAACAGATTGCACATCCTTATTTCAAACAGTGACCCACCACCGAGAGCAGGTGTTCTCCTCACAAGCTCCGCCCCCACCTGAGCAGGTGAGTGTGTGTCCCCTGCTATAAATGATCTGCTGCAGGAGCTTCGACTCCACTTGTCTCTTCAGCTGCTCTGCAGACTCTGAAACTTCTCACAGCCTCTTCACCAGTCGCCGTAAGTCCTCCACCTGTCCGTGACTTTTATTACTGGAGATTTTACATACACATTTTTATATTTAGATATTTATATGTGTGTGTATACATATGTGTGTGTGTGTGTGTGTGTGTGTGTGTGTGTGTGTGTGTGTGTGTGTGTGTGTGTGTGTGTGTGTGTGTGTGCGTGTGTGTGTGTGTGTGTGTGCTCCACTGAGCTCAAGTGTAAATCCACTGAGACAGGTTTGGGTTCCAGGTTTATCTTTAGTTTAAAAGTGGAGCTTCTTCTTTTTTCAGCTGCTCCCATTAAGTGTCCAATCACAGCAGATTGTCCATCTCCATGTCTCATGTTCTCTGTGTCTACCTCTTTCATACCAACTGCCTGCATGTCCTCTCTCTGTCTCACTTCTCTCACTTTGTCTCCAAACCATCTAACTTGAGCTGTCGATCTAATGAACTTGTCCCAAGATGTCAGTACTGGGGTGACGTTGCTGCTTCACCCCTGGTTTAGTGGGACAGTGTGGAGGTTTGAACGGTTCCTTTAAGGTGAGTCAGTTCCTTTAAATCAGTTCCTTATTTGGGAGAGTGAGCTCTGATAGTTCTGCACAGAGATTCATCTGTAAAAAGAGGAGTCTTTAGTAAACGGAGTGGAGTTCAGTCTCCGCTGGAGTGCTGATTCAGTCAGGTCACTGCTTCACTCCAGAAAAACACTGAAATGTAGAAATGTAGTAACAAAACCTTGTTTCTCCATCATCTTACCAGGTATCTCCACCTCAGCAGAAGAATATTTCCAGAAGATCTCCGCCGAAGAAGATACTCTCGTCTGTGACCGACTGAGGACAGTGTCTGTTTGATCGGTAATCTCCTTGTGTTCTCAGTGTCTTTACACCAAACACACACTGGATTCATTCATGAGCAAATCAGAAACATGCAGGACTGACCAGCATTTTACAGGCTTCTAGAAGATCATTCAGAAGGTTCCACCACATGATGACTCAGCATCGGTGCTCTTTCAGCTTCAGTAAATATCATCAGAGTGTTTTTGTGCTCTGAGACGATGTGGAGCCTGAACTACAGCAGATCTAATTCATTATTTCACTTTTTACAGACGATCACTGGTTTAATATCTT
>JABMDN010021431.1:0-10122 GCA_017165825.1 Hepsetus odoe
GGAAGAGTCGCAGAGAGGGACAGAGGGAAACTAAATAAACTGGTCAAAAGGGCCAGCTCTGTCCTGGACTGCCCGCTCAAATCCATCGAGCAGGTAGGGGAGGAGAGGATGTTATCCAAACTAACATCCATCATGGTCAACACCTCCCACCCCCTACACGAGACTGTACGAGCACTGAGCAGCTCGTTCAGCAGCAGACTGTTACACCCGCAGTGTAAGAAGGAGCTACCGCAGGTCATTCTTACCTGCGGCAATAAGACTCCACAATACAACATAGCATTACATATTAATATTACCCATTTATTATTATTATTATATATTATTATACATTATATTATTATATATTGTTATTATTATTACATTTACATTTGTTTACTTGTTTATTTATAATTTGTTTATTTATATTTTACAATTTATTTATAACTTATTTTTATTATTTACTGTGTATATGGTCATCTTTCCTTATTTTACATGTGTTTATATTCTTTATTTCTGTATTTCTACATGTTTCTCTTGTCATGTAAATATGTATATGTATATATATATATATATATATATATATATATATATGTATATATAGCTCATGTATAGTTAACTTACTGTTAACTGATCCCACCAAGTCACATGTATTTTAATGATTGTTATTTTGAATGTTGGTCTCTTCTGTCTTTTGTCTCGTCTTTACTCACTTTTCTGAGCTGTACTGAGCTCAACTGAGTTCTTTATCTCTGAATTAGAAGAAGTGCTCATATCAGTTTACACGGTGTTAGAGGCTGTAACGGTGGCGGGGTGCCGGAAGGACGCCAGTGCAGAGCCAGGAGTTCTGAACAGAGGTTTATTAATCACAGTTACAAAAACAGGAAGCAAGGACTGCAGTTCTAATCAAAACCCAAGACTCAAGGAACTGCAGTCCAAACCATGTTAACCAAGTTATTCAAGTTATCCAAGTTATCCAAAAAAACCAAAACCACCCTTACACGTAGGCTTAGCCTAACTAATGAGCCGCGCTCGGTTCTGACTCATCGGGGCTTAAATAGTCAGCCCCCAATGAGGCACACCTGTGCCTTCATTAGCTCAGGTGTGCTCAGTCAGAACAGAGCGCCCTCTAGCGTAGTGAGAGTAGTGAAGTGACTCGAGATCCGACGATTGCTGTCGTGGAAAATTGAAGTGTGAGCCTAAGTCTGAAACTTTTTCTAAGTCAGAAACCAAACAAAGTCAAAAATCAAGCGAATTCAGAGAGATGCAGCACAACCAATTTACTGAAGAGTTTCAGCAGGCGTGGTCCAGTGGGAGCAGCTCCAAATGCTCATCCCAACGTTGGACTTTAAATACATTTCAAACCCCTTTAAAATTTGCATAAATCCATAAATAGTTTTCCACCAGTAATATTTAATGCTGTCATGATTGAAACCTCGGTTCCCCCACCTTTGCCCCTTTCCCACCATTAGACTTAGGCCTTCTCACTGTCCACGTTCCTGCCTTGTCTACCACCTATATTTCAAGGCATCCACCCATCCAGGCCCCCACTTAAAAGTGTTTTTTCACAGATGTGTCCCTATTTTATATCTGCCTAAGCAGAGCTGTAACTCTTTCCTGCTGGATATTTCCTGGGGGGTCATGAGATGATGCAAGCAAGTAAGAATGGAACTACGTGCAGGGTCAGCTACTTGCTACCTTCTGGGGACAGATTTAGGTCAACAAACTCTGTGATCTCAGGAAAGTGAGGCACTGTGAGACAGGGACAAAAGTAAAGGGATTTTCACTACATCTCCCCCCTCTCAGACTTACAAGTCGGATACATCAATAAATGCAGTTAAATATTGAATACAGGACTAATAATGCTGTAAACCATGTCAATAAGAAAATACTGCACAACATAGTTACACACGAAACATCAATGACAGTCATAATGAGAGCATATCAAGCTTATAGCTTAATTGGTCTTTTCAAGTGATCAGGTTACTAAGAAGGGAGACCCATTCCCCAAGAATGGGCGAAAACCTCTGTGCTGAGTCAACTTTTGGAGGAAAAATTCCCATTCTACCCAGATGTTGCGATAGCGCTATCAGCGCTTGGGTTCAGCGGTTCCCAACTTAGCCTGATCCCGCTCTCGAGATTACAAAGAATTAATCAATAGAATAGTACCCTATATAAGGGTACATATTAGAGTATACCATGTGCTGATTCAGAATATGACTGTCCTCAAAACAATAATAAGGACACGCAATTTCAGTCAGAGTATATATAACAGATTATTCTGCAGTTGCTATATTAAAAGGTTATATAGTCGATACATGAGCTTCGCCCGTTTTGCACTTTACGTGCAGTAGCACGGTACCGTTGGTGTGTACCAGGAGAGGTCACCAGTACTTCTCTGGCCACACTGGACAAAGCGCTGCCCTTAGTTATTACGATCGGGTCGGGTCTCTGAATTTGGTCTTTTCCTTAGGAGTCTGTTTCCTCCCGTTCCTCCGTCTTCTCTGAGCTGGTTGAGTCCCCTGGGTCTGCGGCATGTGTTGCTGCGGTCTGCGAGTCGTTAAGTGCGCTGTCCTCGTATGATTCTCCGACATGGCTGTCCTGGCTCCCGGCTGACACACCAGGACCGGGATGGGTACCACTCTTCTGCCCTGATTCAGGGCTGATTGCTTGCTCCTGATTGCTTCCACAGTGTTCTTCTCCTCTGGTTGACAGCTCATCATCATCACTAGTGTCGTCTGGCTCTGTTCTTGGTAACAAATTCCTGGGAACTCGAGTACAGTGGTTAAGGTGATACCAAGTAGTATTATTCTCCACTTTTATTGCTGTGGGTGTCACGCTTACCACCTTGTGAGGACCAGTTCGCCTTGGTTCATTCCACTTCCTCCTGAAAACTCTTATGTATACCTGGTCCCCTGGCCTTAATGGGTTTGTGGACTCCTCCTCCGGTTCCGGAGCCCGTCTCATCTCCTGTTGATAAATAGCTTTATGTACAGCAGTTAATTGTCTCATATATGCTCTCAGCTCTGCTTCCAATTGTTCCAAGGGAGGTCCCTGATAGGGCTCCCTCAGGTGGGGTACAGGCATGTGTCTACCAGTAAGCATCTGATGTGGAGTCAGATGAGTGGTTCTATTAGCTTGCATTCGGTAATGCATCAGGGCTAAAGGGAGAGCATCCATCCAATGGAATCCTGTTTCTGCACAAATTTTTATTTACCTTTGTTTTTAGAGTTCCATTAACTCTTTCTACCATCCCCTGAGACCGGGGGTGGTAAACACAGCCCAGTCGTTGTTTGATTCTCAATTGTTGCAATACCTTTTTAACAGTCTGTTGGATAAAAGCTGATCCATTATCTGAACTTATTTGTGAAGGAATTCCAAATCTTGGGATTACCTCTCTCGTCAAAAACTTGATAACCGTTCCAGCACCTTGATCTTTAGATGGGGTTGCTTCCACCCACCTGCTAAATCTGTCAATGACCACAAGCATGTACCTGTATCTTCTCACCCTTTTAATCATGTCCACATAATCAATCACCAGATGTTGAAATGGTCCTGTAGATACCTCTATGTGCCCAACTGGGGTAGTGATTCCCTTTCGCACATTATTTTGAGCACAAACATCGCATCGGCTCAGCAATTCATCAATCGTTGCCTGTAAATATGGAGACCAAAACCCTTGTTTCTTTATTTTTCTTACCACTTCTCCTCTTGCGCAATGATTCAACCCATGTGCATTAGTGATTAGTATTGTTAGTAATGTGTTAGGTGCAATCAACAACCCTTCATGATTTCTCCATAACCCTTTTTCATCTTGTTTAGCTCCTCTGTTACTCCACATAGTTCTTTCACACAATGTTGCTTGTTTCTGTATCTCCACTAAGTCATCCAGTGTGGTTACAGGTTCGATAGCTACCATTGGTGCCATCACCGGATCCTCACACTTAGAGACCTTTTTAGCCGCTTCATCAGCCAAATTATTCCCCTTTATCACATAGTCATTTCCTTTTTTTTGTGTGCCTGACATTTAACTATTGCCAGTCTTTTTAGCAACATCATAGCTCTCATCAACTCCAGTATTTGCTGCAAATGTTGTATTGGGCTACCATCAGTCTTCTTAAAACCTCGCTGTTTCCATACCGCCCCAAATAAATGTGTAACTCCATGGGCATATGCTGAGTCAGTAAAAACATTAACATTCTTTCCCTTTGCCAATCTGCACGCCTCAGTTACTGCCTTCAACTCTGCTAGTTGGGCAGAACATGGCTGAGGACAATTTTCGGCCTTTTCTACCTAAAATACATCTCCGTTTCCTTTCCTCACCACTGCATATGCCACATGGTTCCCCAAGTGATCCCTAAAACAGGATCCAAAATACACAAAATAAGTCACTTCTGCTTCCGGAATTGGTGTAGACTCCAAATCAGGTCTTAATTTAGAGAACGCCAATGAACTAGCTATGCAATCATGTGGTTTTCCTTCAAACTGGAAAGGTAATAATTCTGCTGGATTAACTGTATTACATCTCCTAAGAATCACATCTGGAAATGTAAGCAAGAATGAATACTGCAAACTCCTTGCTTGTGTTAAAACAAACCTGCTATTCTCGATCAGCTCTTATGATTTTATGATGGGAATAGATGACCACTGGAAACCCCATCGTCAGAACTGAAGCTTTCTCGTAAGCATAATGTACTGCTGCTAAACCCTGATAGCATGGTGGCCATCCCTGAGCCACTCCATCTAGTTTAGTGCTATAATAAGCTATTGGCTGTTTCTTTCGTCCACTACACGTCTCCTGCATCAACACTGCTGAAGCAAATCCATCACAGCGATTAGCAACAAACAAACACAAAGGTTGATCATAATCTGGTGTAGCTAACACTGGTGCTGTTTGCATTTCCTGCTTCAGAGTTTCAAATGCCACATAAGCATCAGATGTCCATTTCAATGGAGCATTCAATGTCTTTGACCCTGCTTCTGCTATCAGTCCCCTCAAGGGTGCAGTCTTTATTGCATAATCTTCAATCCATTCTGCACTAAACCCTGTCATCCCAAGGAATGACATCATCTGTCCCACTGTCAGTGGTTGTGGTGCTTTACTGGTTCCCTCCAGCTGTGAAGGGGCTATTGCTTTTGTTCCATGTGCCACCAGTCGTCCCAGGTACTCTACCTGTGGTTGGCAATATTGTAATTTTGCTTGTGACACCTTATGTCTAATTTTCTGAGAACTTTAACAGAGTCTTCATGACATTGTTCTACTGTCGGGGAACACAAGATTAACTCATCTACATACTGTAGCATTGTACCGTTTAAATCCAGTTCCTCTAGATCCTGTCTCAGAACTTGATTAAATATATGAGGGGAATGTTTGAATCCCTGTGGTAACCTTGTATAGCTGTACTGCTTCCCCCTGTACGTGAATGCAAATAGATACCTGGACTCTTCCGCTATTGGAATGCTAAAAAATGCAGAACACAAATCTATTACCGTAAAGTACTTGGCATCCGGTGGAATGTTCATAAGTAATGTGTGTGGATTGGGCACTTCCGCTTGCCAGTCTTCCACCGCTGCATTTACTGCTCTTAGAACGTGCACCAATCGCCACTTAGTTTTATCTGCCTTTTGTACTGGGAGTATAGGGGTGTTACATGGGCTTCTCATCTCTATCAGTACTCCTGCTTCTACCAGCCCTAGTATAGTTCTCTCTATTCCCTGCTCAGCTTCTGGTTTTAATGGATACTGAGCTCTCCTAGGTAGTTGTGCTCCAGGTTTTAATCTGATCTGAACTGGTGGAGCTGATTTTACCTGTCCCACATCTGTCTCATGTCGTGACCACAGTTCTTCAGGGACTTGCTTAATTATTTGTTTCTTCAGGGAATCCTCTTCTTCTTTCAGTTGTGCACTCATTTGCTTCCAGACATCATCATTTTCAGATCTAGGGATTGCTACTGCCTGTGGTGTTGCTGTCACTTTCAATTCACACAACACTTTAATCATTGAATTATCTTCAGCACACAGTATCAATGGATTTTGTGTCTTCTCCCACTTCAGTTCTTCTGCTCTTTTAACCATTGTTCCCAACTCCTTTGACTCAAATCCTTCATTTATTAGCAGCGTCACATGAGGTCTTGCTCCTTCAACATCATACCACTCAATGATGAACTCATTATCCTCCACTTGAAGCGCTGCTCCTTCTGTCCCAATCACCACACTTCTAATTTTAAGGTTAAGGTTAATTTTAAGGGCAGCGGTGGCCAGTGGTTAGGGCGTTAGCCGCATGATCGGAGGAGCGGAGGTTCAAACCCCTTCCCAATAGGTTGCCCTGAGGTACCCTTGAGCAAGGTACCGTCCCCATCACTGCTCCCCGGGCGCTTTCAATAGCTGCCCACTGCTGCACTGGTTAGAGTGTGCATGGGTTAAATGCAGAGGTCCAATTTCGTTGTGGTTCATGTGTGCTGTGCCGTGACCTCACAATGACAAGGGTTGTCACTTTCACTTTCAACTTTTGTTCCTGCAGTCTTTCTAAGCCATTCTTCCTTCAGCATCTCATCCCGGCCTTTATCATAAATCATAGTACAGTGATATTCTAATCTGGGGTCCCTTGCTTTTGGTATCTGCGCTGAAATAAACTTTCCCCATAGACTCATTATTTCCTGTACTGGCTCTTCTATTTCCCCTAACCAATACACATTAGCTTCCTTTCCTAATGTCACATTCATCTGAGCACTGACTGCCACTTCATCCACATAAACTCCATCAGGCGTACGCCAAATCTGGAAACCCAACTGGCACAAAGCGTTTCTCCCTAATAAATTTACTGGAGTTTGAAACTAAGATTGGTAAATTGATTGTTTTTCCCTGCACCGTTACTTTAACTGGAGCTGTTACTGGTATTAGCTGCACTTGTCCCGAGAATCCTACGGTCTTTACGAATTTTCCTGACCTGGGGAGGTTAATGGCATAATTTGAATTTAGACAATTTTAACAAGCTCCTATATCTATCATCATGGGTATAGTTTTGCCATTTACCTGAACCTGCAGCGTTGGTTCCCCATCAGCTCCCTTGTTTGTCAATAAGAGCTGACCCTCCCCTGTAGGACCCTCTGGGCATCCCTAGCACACTTTTTGTCCACTTCTTCTCTGTTTCTTCTTTTCTCTCTTTAATCTCCTGCCTTCCGTTAATAACTTTCCGAAGGTTCTCTTCTCCTCTCTTCTTAAACATTTTTAAGACTTCTAATTCATCCTGTCGCTTTGCTTGTCATTTACTGGATTTGTCCTTTGGTTTGTGGTTCAGGATGAGAATTTCCAGGGCCTCACAAAGTGTTACATCATATGTGCCTTCTGATGGCCATTTAGTGTTTAAACCCTTGGTACGCTTAGCCCACTTTTGATTTATCTTCAGAATTTTATCCTTTATCAAGGGGTTCCTTTCACACATCTTCTCTACTGGTGTTTTCACCTTACCCTGTCCCTCAAGGGTCTTCACTTTAGTTGTCTTATTCATCCTTATTCTTTGATTCTCTTTGACTCAATTATCATTATTATTATTAATAATGTTATTATTATTACTAGAACTAATTTTACTATTATAGTATATTTTAATTATTTATTTTTATTTATTTTTTAAACACTCAACCTAATTATTTAATCATTTACCAGTGATGTTTTTTCTTTACAATTGATTCTTCTAAGATCCGCACCTCAGTACAACACTTTCTGGACGCTCAGCCAATCTTTATCAGAGGAATTTCTGGGTGTTGGGCCAATTCCCTGTTCACTGCTTCATAAACTCCCACTCTTCTAATGTGTTTATGACAATGTTCCTCTCACTTTCTTCTTGCTCTAATTCTGCTCAATTGTTATATAAAAAATATACAAAAATCACTGCACACTCTTTTGAGGCCTTCAGTCAAAATTCACACATCACCCATATGCGCACACACACACACACATACACACACACAGATACACTTACACACTCCTCACACACCCCCCTTAACGCCTCTCTCACTGACAACCACACACTCACCAGAACTGCAGTTACACACACACACACACACACACACACACACACACACAGTAGCTTCTTCTCAAAGTGATCACTCTCTCTCACACTACTTCATTCATACTTCATACTTGGCAGCTGCAACACACGTGTACACACAAATCTTACTTCTTTCAGTTCTCTATGAACAATCTTCTACAGACAATAATTTTAATCACTCAATATTCAATAAAACTGTACAACGCGAACCACAAGTTTGGACGTAAACCTTGTCGTCCGGCCTACTGTGAGGGACGTATACCGCTGACCTCACAATGCGACTGCCACAGGCAGATCCTTATCTTCAGACAGAGACACACATCAACTTCGCGTAGGAATACCGTCCTGCTTCATCCTCAAACAAACAGCAAAGGTCAATACGATCTTTCAACTCCTTGTTCTCGAAACGACTGCCATATATCCTAGCGGCATACCAGACC
This sequence comes from Hepsetus odoe, assembly GCA_017165825.1. Classification (NCBI taxonomy): domain Eukaryota; kingdom Metazoa; phylum Chordata; class Actinopteri; order Characiformes; family Hepsetidae; genus Hepsetus; species Hepsetus odoe. Next base: position 8,464 of record JABMDN010021431.1, read on the forward strand.
CACCGTCACGCCCTCATGGGAATTTCAGAAGAAAGTCAGATTCGTCAACCCACTTTAGAGTCTGCATATTCACCAGATGCTACCGGCCATGGGTCGAACAATGTCCGAGATCTCTCAGGCTTTTACAAGCGCTTCACGTGACCCATAATATATTACAGGCTTTAAGAGCTGACTGCCCTAACAGGGTCAAGCCAACACTGGTGTGCACACTCAGATTCCACTATTTTACAGTTGGGCCACAGCTCCACCTCTTTGACTTCAGCAAAAAGTTCATTTTTAGAGTGGATTTCACCCTCTCACTCCACAGTTCCAATTTCTATGAATACTCATTTATCATTCTTTTGTACTAAACACAATCATCAAGTACAGTTCTTTATTGGAGAGGTGCACAGGTCTCCTAGTGGCCCAAGCCCCCTCTGCTGGTCTGTAACACAGAACCTAAACTAAAAGGCAGCAAAATCTGAAATAATACTTACCTTTAATGTTCTGTGCCAGATCAGCAGTGGGCCCGAGGAGCAGCACCGAACCAGGAGCCCGTGTGGCCTCTTTCCATCCTGCCGACAACGCCAAATTATGTCGTGGAAAATTGAAGTGTGAGCCTAAGTCTGAAACTTTTTCTAAGTCAGAAACCAAACAAAGTCAAAAATCAAGCGAAGTCAGAGAGATGCAGCACAACCAATTTACTGAAGAGTTTCAGCAGGCGTGGTCCAGTGGGAGCAGCTCCAAATGCTCATCCCAACTCTGGACTTTAAATACATTTCAAACCCCTTTAAAATTTGCATAAATCCATCCCATTAATAGTTTTCCACCAATAATATTCAATGCTGTCATGATTGAAACCCTAGTTTCCCCACCTTTGCCCCTTTCCCACCAGTAGACTTAGGCCTTCTCACTGTCCACCTTCCTGCCTTGTCTACCACCTATATTTCAAGGCATCCACCCATCCAGGCCCCCACTTAAAAGTGTTTTTTCACAGATGTGTCCCCTATTTTATGAGTGCAGCTGCCTAAGCAGAGCTGTAACTCTTTCCTGCTGGATGTTTCCTGGGGGGCTTCTGGGGTCAGATTTTAGGTCAACAAACTCTGTGACCTCAGGAATGTGAGGCACTGTGAGACAGGGACAAAAGTAAAGGGATTTTCACAAAATGATCAGGTGTGTGTTATCAGGTGTGTGTGATCAGGTGTGTGTGATCAGGTTTGTGTGATCAGGTGTGTGTTATCAGGTGTGTGTTATCAGGTGTGTGTGATCAGGTGTGTGTGATCAGGTGGATTTCTGAAAGGACTGAAGAGTAACTGGAAGTCCTGGTTACTGATCTGGGGACCGGAACTGTGGCCATGGCTGGGATCTGGTTGGAATCGTGACAGTTGAATTTACATCTGAAACCTTTACACAAATTAAATTATTTTCATTTTCATTATTTTCAAGCAGTTTCTGAGGCTGCTGTATCTCCACAAGAAGATCTGGTTGAGTTTTGTAGACGTTTCTAATATGACATTTCCAATAATTTAATTGCAACCTTAAGATTGATCATCCTTAGGATTGGGGCAGTGATGGCCTAGTGATTAGGGAGTTACCCCGGCTAGGAAGATTGTTCGATTCCCTCACCAGTAGGTTGCCCTGAGGTACCCTTGAGCAAAGTACCGTCCCCGTCAGTGCTCC
>JABMDN010021434.1:0-13137 GCA_017165825.1 Hepsetus odoe
GATCAGAAGGTCATGGGTTCGAATTACAGACCAGTAAGTCGCCCTGACGTAACCATGAGCAAGGTACCGTACCTGTCACTGCTCCCTGGGCACATTCAATAGCTTCCTCCTGCTGCACGTGTTTGTGTGTAAAATGCAGAGGTTGTAATTTTGTTGTGGTTCACTGTGTTCTGTGCTGTGTTTCACAATGACCAGAATAATCACTTTCACTTTCACTCAGATCTAACCAGTCTTACCAGGACACTGCTGGAGTTCAACCGTCCTGGATCCATGACTAACGTGATTCTCTACACGGCAGGTCACAGTTCCAACATGTTCTTTATCCAGATCCAGAGTTCTGTTCCCACCAGACAGTTGATCTCCAGATGGGATTCCAGTCCAGCTGAACCGAGTCTCGTCTCCATCAGAGGAACAGGACACTGTCCTTTTACTGGTGAAGCAGGTTTGGGTCACTTCCACTGAGGACACTGCAGCTGCAGGTTATAGATCAAGAGTTTAGTCTATATTTAAACTTGATTACAGAACTAGATTACAGCTCAGTTTAAATTAAAGCTTGGGTTAGATTAAAGTCAGTCTGTCTTCCAGGCCGCGGGGGGTGCTGGAGTCCATCCCAGCTCACACAGGGCGAAAGACGGGGACACACCCTGGACAGGTCACCAGCCAATCGCAGGGAAGAGCGGACTGACGGGGACGGTACCTTCCTCAAGGGTACCTCAGGGCAACCTACTGGGAAGGGGTTTGAACCCCCGATCCTCCGATCAGGAGGCCAACGCCTGAACCACTAGGATACCGCTGCCCCTCTATAGTACAGCTCTGTCTTCATTTGTTCTAGATTATCATTCAGTCTAGATTACAGTGCATTGTGGATTACAGAGCAGTTAATGTTACAGCTAAAACTAGATTAAAGTTTAATCAAGATCCTAGATCTTAGCCTTGATTACAGCTCAGTCTAGATTCTAAGAAACAGTCAAGTCTAGATTTGATCTTACCCTACATAACAGGCTCGTTTACAGAACACCTCAATCTAGAATAAAGTTAAATCTAGATTACAGCTCAGTCTAGATTAAAGTTTCAGCTCAGACTAGACTAGTCAACAGCTCTGTCTTTAATGAATAAAATATTTACGTGTGTTTTTGCTAAATGGGACTTCTTCTTGTTTATAAAACTGATACTGATATTAATGTTTTCTTAAATAAACCACACAAGTGGACTAAAATGGTAAAAGGTGCTCCATCCAGATCAGCTCTAGATTTTATTTCCGTTCATATAAAACACATCAAACACACATGATTCTGATAAAATAATGATGAAATTTCATTTAAAGTACTTTAAAATGAAAGTCATGTTTAGTCAGATGATCACAGACTTCATCTCCACTAATCTGAGACGTCTGTAGTTCTAACAGTGTGATGGGATTACAGGTCGGTAGACTCACCTTCAATCATCAGACGGAAATAAAAGATGCCTGGACAGGTCCCATCTGAGTCATAGGTGTCCAAAGTGTAGTTTCCTGATTCTGTTCTGTTCACACTCTGCACTAAGAAGGTTCTATTTTCACTGAAATAATACCAATTTTCATTCATTTTTTTGATTTTTGATTTTTTATATTTGAAAACAATTACATTTTCTTTATTTTCTCTTTTTAACACCAACTCATCAGCCAGATTGTTCATCTTCAGGTACAGGGTCTGTCCCACAGCTACATAACACGGATCACTCTGACTAAACCTGCAGTGAGTGACCGAACCTGCAGAGGAAGACAAACAAGAACATTCTGTCCTTCATCCAGAATAAACCTGGTCTCCAGTTTAAACCTCCTGAAAGACGTTTTCCTGAAAGAGAGAACTGGAGACAGAGATCTTCACCCTGAGAGAAGCAGTGGTGGAGTTTAGGAAAATTAATGAATGAACTTCATCTGTTAAACTCCGTGTCCCACAACCCAACTATGAAGAGTGACGTGAACCCCAAACCATCAGCAGCTGGACACGAGATCTAGAAGCACATTGTGATCAGGATGTGATCACAATGTCAGGAAACTGAATGAATGAATTTAAGATCTGTTTGCTTCTGGAGGATCAGGCTTTTCAGGACGCTAGTGCACTGAGGACACTGCAGCTCCAGATTATAGATCAGCAGCTCAGTTTAGATTACAGCTCAGTCTAGATCAAAGGTTTCTGGTTCTGGTACTAGTTCCAGGTCTGGTACTACCACACCCACTTGATCCCAATAGAATCTAGATTAGTTCCTAAACTAGACTACATTTCAGTCTAAATTACAGCCCATTCTAGGTTAAAGTTCTGTCACAATTACAGCTCATTCAAGAACAGTTTTGTTTCAGAGCAGTTCCGATTCCAGCTCAAGTGAGGCCTACACTTCTCAGTAGATTACATCTATACCTAGATTACAATCCAGCCTAAATCTCAGCCTAGATTGCTTTTCAGTCTAAATTACAACTCAGTCTCAGAAACAATCTGTCTCAAAGCCGATTTTATCGCGGTCTAGAATACAATGATTTCACTGTTCAATCTAGATTACCAATCAGTCAAAATTACATTCAGTCTAGATTACATTTTAGTCTAAATTAGAGCTAGATTATATCTCAGCCTACATTATAGATCACTCTACTAAACACCTCATTCTAGAATACAGTTCAGTCTAGATTAAAGCTCCAACTAGATTATAATTTCTTCTCAGCCCAGACTAGACTGGTCAACAGCTTTATCTTTAATATGCTCTATATTTTTTCACATAAATCATAAAAACGTCCACATCTGCACTAATCTGAGACGACTGTAGTTCTGACAGTGTGATGGGATCACAGGTCGGGTAGACTCACCTTCAATAATCAGATGGAGATAAAAAATCCCTCCACTGCTCCCATCGGAATCAAAGGTTTCCAAAGTGTAGGTTCCTGATTCGGTTCTCTTCACACTTTGCACTACGATGGTTGCAGTTTGATTAAAAAAATACCAATTTTCATTTCTTTTTTCTTTGATGTTTGGCTTTTTATAAAGCAGCACTAAATCTTTGTCCCTTTTTAACTTGAACTGGTAAACCTGATGTTTCATCTCCAGGTACAGGGTCTGTCCCATAGCTCCATAACACGGATCACTCTGACCAAACCTGCAGTGAGGGCCCAAATCTGCAGAGGAAGACAAACAAGAAGATTCTGTCCATCATCCAAACTATACCTGGTCTACATCTTAAACCTCTGGATTTACTATATATCAGTGTTAAATGTGCAGTAAGTCTAATCTAAAGGTGAGAGAAAGGATGGAAAAGTTTCTTTGAGTTTACAAACAACAAGACCTGCCAGTAGATTTCATCCTTAATCTGAGAATACAGTCATCATGTGGAAATAAGACGGATACGTTCATGTTCATGTGAGCTTTGTAATTATTTGAAGTATTTATCACTTGAATACAGTTAAGCACAGGAAATAAGAGGTTTTTTCATTTATTATTGTTGATAATTATACATACACTGAAAGACCAAAACCCAAAACACAGATCAGCTGATTCTGGCGTCACTGTCTACAGAAACGTCCACCACTGCATCACTGCTGCTGCTCATCTTCACATGATCATTCAGATCTTACCAGATGTTCCAGGACACTGCTGCAGCTCAATCGTCCTGTTTCCACGACTAATTTGATTTTCTACATGGCAGGTCACAGTTCCAACGTGTTCTTTATAAAGCTCCAGAGTGTCGCTCCCACCAGCCAGTTCAACTCCAGATGGCTTTCCCGTCCAGCTGAACCGGGTCTCGTCTCCATCAGAGGAACAGGACACTGTCCTTTTACTGGGGAGGCAGTTTTGGGTCACTTCCACTGAGGACACTGCAGCTGCAGATTATAGATCAACAGCTCAGTCTGGATTAAAGATCAGTCTGGATTATATTTTAATATAGGTTACAACTCAGTTTAGAATAAAGTTCAGTCTGGGTTACAGCTCAGTTTATATTACACCTCACTCTAGGTTATAGCCCAGTTGAGATTAAAACTCAGTCTGGTTTACAGCTCAATTTAGATTAAAGCATCATCTGGATTACAGTGCAGGACAACATGGTGCAGTTTGCTTTAAGTACAGTTTTACTAAAATTAAACTTAGGTTAAAGTTCCAGTTTAGATCACAGCTCAGTCAATATTACGGCTCAGTCTGGATTAGGGTTGTGTCTAAAAATAGTTCCTTCTCATTTTTATCTAGATAATGAATCGGGCTGGACTACAGTTCAATCTAGATTAGGTTTGCATCTAGAAAATAGGTCTGAATAAATCTGAAACTGTGTTCTGTGTTTATTTTAGTCTAGATTACAGACTGAAAATGTGTGCAGTGTAAACTACAGCACAATTTTAGTTAGATTGCAGCTCAATCAAGATTAATGCTCAATGTTCAATTAAACTGGATTTCAGCGCAGTCTAGATTAAAAATCAGTCCAGCATGCAGTTGTGTCTCAGTGTCAGGGCTTGACTGTTCTGTTGTTTTGTTCAGGGTAGAGAGCGCAGTTCATCCATTCAGCTAAGGTTGACGTTACGGGTGGTTCTGTAAGGTTCTGTTCCAGCTTTGTGTCTAGATTTTGGTTTATGTTTATTAAAAGTACGTCTTGGATCGTTAATGTCCTTCCTGCACCCCGCCGCCATGAAACTCAGTTCAATCAAAATTAAAGATCATTCTAGATTACAGCTCAGTCTAGGATACAGTCTCAGCTCAGGCTGGATTAGTTGATCCTAAACTACGGTCCACATTTTAGAAACTGAAACAGCAAAATAAAGCAGTTAAACGGACATAGTTCTATTATAGTGCAGTAAAAACACAAGATTAAAATAATCTCTGATTATTGAGCCTGTGGAGAAACGCCCCTGTTATTGACCATCTATTATATTATTCTTTATTATTAAAAGGACATTTTTATTATGTTCTTGATACGAAACAGCGAACGGGCTCGATGGGAACAAGTGAGCAACACGGTCAAATGATGTTCTTCACTTCCGAGTCACTTCGGATCAAAACGTCTCTCAGATGAACAAACGTACAAGGTTCCTGATCCAGATTGGCTCTGTAGGACATTACAGTTCATTAATAATATTAAACCTACAAGATTATGATACAACAGATCAAACTCTCCTTTCATTCTCACACAGATCACTTCACACAGAAAGGACTGAAGGAGAGTCCTGTTTAGTCAGATGATCACAGACTTCATCTCCACTAATCTGAGACGTCTGTAGTTCTAACAGTGTGATGGGATTACAGGTCGGTAGACTCACCTTCAATCATCAGACGGAGATTAGAGGGGTTATCGATAGCGTCTGAATCAAAGGTGTCCAAACGATACATTCCTGATTCTGTTCTGGTCGCATTCTGCACTACGATGGTTCTATTTTCATTGATAAAATGCCAATTTTCTGTTATTTTTTTTATGTTGGGCATTTTGTAATGCAGCAATATCTTATAAACAAACATGTTTTCTTCTCTTTCTAACATGAATTCATCAGTCTGATTCTCCATCTCCAGGTACAGGGTCTGTCCCACAGCTACATAACACGGATCACTCTGACCAAACCTGCAGTGAGTGACCGAACCTGCAGAGGAAGACAAACAAGAACATTCTGTCCATCATCCAGAATAAACCTCATGGAGGGATTTCTTCTCATCAAGTAATGTTTCAAATATAAGCTCATTAAAATAATCACGTCAAATATTCTGTTGTAGTTTTGGGTTCATAATATAAACCTACTGTGTGAGGTTCCCGTGCAGAACATCAGCAGCATCGTGATGAACAGCATTGTGTCTGGAACCAGAATACAGAGCAGCTCTGCAGAAGATCCTTCCACAATTCTGGTTCTAGATCTGTTCTCTCTAGAAGTTCTTTCCTCTCTACATATAGTCTACATACACACTGTATATCTTCAGTAGAAACTCTTGGTGAAGCACAGAACATCCACTGTGGTCTTCACAGCAGCCTGAACAGCTCTGTGATCTAAGAAGAGAAAGGAAGTCCATTAATGTTTGAAGACACTCCCTCACCTCTCACTTTAGAAACACCTATCAGCTGCAGTGTGAAGGTGAGAAACAGGCGCACACTCATACACACACACACACACACACACACACACACACACACACACACACACACACACACACACAACCACACACACATGCACACAAACACAACCAAACACACACAAACATGCACACACACTTACACACACACACACATGCACACAAACACACATGCACACAAACACACACAAACATGCACACACATAAACATGCACATACACCTACACACACAAACACACACATCTGCACACACACACACACACACACACAAACACACATGGGCACACACACATGCTCACACACGCGCGCGCACACACACACATGCACACACACACACAAACATGCACACACACAAACATGCACACACACTTACACACACACACACGCACACACACAAACATGCAATCACACACTAACATGCACATACACATACACCTACACACACACACACACACAAACACACACAATCATACACACGTGCACACATACAGACAATTAATGACCTTCAATGTGCAGTTTAATCAAAATATTCAGACCAGTACACACCAAAGACCAGCGATTCATCTGCTGGACCTCAGAAAGCTCCACTGCAGGCAGTGGGTGGAATATTCCCAACAGCTCACACATTTCTGCAGAATCTTTTCATTTGAAGGTATTTATAGATGCACTTTATCCAGAAACACTAACAGAATGGTAAAGATCTCCATTCTTCAAATATTCAAAGGTTCCTTGTTTTACGAGGTCTCAGTGCAGACAGTCTAGTTTTCAGTTTGACATTCACCCAACAATAAAACCTTTTTTTTTTTGGACTCGACCCCATGACAGGAACCTGGAGCCTAGTCCCTAAACATTTGGCCACTGCTGCCCTGAAAAAAACTTACCCAGACTTCTCCAGAAAAGACTCGTTTCTTCCTTTCTTGTCTTGAAGTTATCAAGCCCTTCAGGCTCTCACACACATGTAGACTCTGCTCAGACCAGGAGTAGCAGTCTGAAAATAAAGAAAGTGAATGAAAGAAGAAGTGGAAGTACCAGAGTGAAAATAAAATTCTATAATTAATAGTTTCTGTGCTTAAAGGAGAAGTTAAGTTTCAGTGCTGGGAAGTCCATCAAAAATGACGTTACAATAAAGAGTTAAAAACATCTTTAATGGTTCCTGTAACGCTGGGACGGTGAGGGTGGGACGTAAACGCAGAGCCGGGATTCTCACTCTTGACTTTATTAACCGAACTGAACAAAACAAATGATACAAAACTAAAGCACCGACGCTGCAACGGAACAAACGTTGAATGACCGACGCTCTGCTGTGACTCGCTGGCCTTCAACAGCCAGCCCTCAGTGAAGCACACCTGTGTCCTCATGAGCTCAGGTGTGCTCGGTCAGAGCAGAGAGCCCTCTACCGTGACAGAGTTCCCCTTGTGTTGGTTCTCCTGGTTCATAAAAGAGAGTGTTTACATAATTCACATCGTTCTCTTCTCGACACTTTGCATTGCAGCCATCACGATCACAGAGGAACAAGTAACGTTCATCTGTGGCTCCATCCACAACACATCTTCCAGCTCTGAGGTATTCCCAAACATCCAGATCTGTGAAATCAAAAATTTCAAAATCCTTCCACAAATCCAGTCTATGTGGCACAAGATCTCCACTGGTGTGAGTGCTTTTGATGGAGGTGTTGGAACAGGAGGCTGTAGATGGCAGTAGAACAGAGTTTAGTTCATCAGATCCATCAGTGCAGGCTGTGTGTCCATCAAACAGCTGTTCTATCAACACACATTCATGACTGAGTACAGTGTTCACCCTGAGGACGGTGTGGAGGTTTACAACAGCCTTTCTCATCTCTTCCATCAAAGCTGTCCTTCTCTCCTTCACCCAGCTGACTGTGGAGACTGCACTCACTTCCATTACAGCAAGGCCTGATGTTCACAGAGCTTTTCAACGGTGAAGTCCCTTCAGCCATGCGTTGATGGTTGTCTGAGCAGCTCTTATCTGAGCTATTTGCACAGCCCATGTTGCCATCACAGAACTGCTGCTCAGTTAGACACACTGTCCCCTCATCACCAAGAAGAAGACAGGAAACACCTGCAGTTCCTCTGAACCCTCAGAGGAACTCTGATCTGTTTGTTATGGAGAAACTTGGCAGAACCAAGTGCATGGCAGAACCTCAGGAAAGGAAATCTGTGAAGAAGTTTCAAATGTGTCACTGAAATGAAGCTGCCTTGGTATAAACTCGTGGGATTAAGGACAGATGGAGCGCCAGCGATGTGCGGTCAGAAGAGTGGACTGGTGGGCAGGGTTCAGGAGAAGATGTGCAGGAGAACTGTGCAGGTGAGCAAACTGTTTATCACTGCATTAAACATCAAGAATCACTGCGTGGCAAAGCCCCAAAGATGGAGCATGTTCTGACCACAGTAACAGTAGTTAGCTTTATAAGAGCCAAAGGTCTGAATCACCGCCAGCTCAGTCTTTTTTGGAGCAGTGTGGTTGGGAATACGCAGACGTGCTGGATCACACAGGTGAGATGGTTCAGCCCAGGAAAAGTACTGAACAGATGTTTCGAGCTAGGTGAGGAAACAGTTCAGCTTCTGGAAAGCAAAGGGAGAGACACAGCAGAGCTCCAGGAACAGATGTTTCTGTGTGAGCTGGACTTAATGTGTGACATCACGAGCCATCTGGATGTGCTGAACCTGCAGCTTCAGGGGAGCATCATCACAGACATGTACGCTGCAGTGAGGGCTTTTAAAACCAACTGGGCCTGTGGGAGAATCAGATCCTGCAAGAAAACCTGGGCCATTTTCCCTGCTGACAATCAAGTAAAACACAGATCTCCACCACCGTGTTCCCACGTGCACAGTCTGCTCCCGGCGATCTGCTGACTCTGATCTCCAGAAATGCAGGTTTGAACTGTTCAATAATCCGTTTGCAGTTGACGTGGAAAACGCACCTACCAACCTCCAGTTGGAGCTGATTGAACTCCAGTGTAGAGACACACTGCAGTCAGAGTGTGATGCTGTGGGTGCTGCACAGTTTCCACATTTCATCCCTGACACAACGCCTCAGCTCTGCACCCAAGCTGCTCAGGTGCTCTCCATGATTGGCAGCACTGATCTATGTGAGCGACTGTTCTCTTCCATGAAGATGACCAGAACATATCACGGGAGTCGTCTGACAGATGAACACTTTGCTCCATCCTGAGGATTTCCACATCTCAGAGCCGGAGCCCAGATACTGATGAACTAGCATCCAAGAAGAGCTGCCAGGTATCTGCTCGAACACAGAGCAGATCAGTGTGCAGCAAACTGAGCAGCAGTTCTAGTTGTTCTCGCTAGTCCAAGGCATTAAGGGCTTAAGTGGTTGCACGTTCATTGAAGGGTATTATTATGAGTCAATTGGTTAATTATTGTTATTTTATTTTTAAATGTATTATTAGCCTGGGGAAAAAGATTACTGTTAAAATTTCAATCAGAAGGTTGCAAATAAAAATAAAAAAGAGGCAAACGATTTTTATTTACATTTTATTTAAGAAGTGAATGCTTTTGATGTGTTTTTTTATATTCGATTTTGCATGTGTGCAATATTAAGTTATATATTATTCAGTATTAAGCTTTGCTCGTTCCCTATTGTTTAAACTTGTTTAGGTCCATTTTTTCAATAAATATCAATGTTGGCCCGGGACGTGTCCAAGTTTTACATTTTGGCCCACAGTGTATTTGAGTTTGACGCCCCTGATCTAGTGTCTTCTAGTGTCATTCATTAATCATCTAGTGTCCTCTATGTGCCGTCCGGTGACCATCTAGTGTCCTCTATGTGCCGTCCGGTGACCATCTAGTGTCCTCTCCTGCCATCTAGTGACCAACTAGTGTTATGAAGTGATCATCCAGTGACCATCTAATGTCCTCTAGTGATCATCCAGTGACATGCAGTGATCACATAGTGTCTTCTAGGGTCCTTTAATGTCATGCAGTGACCATCTAGTGACCATCGTCCTCTAGTGTCATCCAGTGACAATCTAATGTCCTCTAGTGTCACCGGTTACCATTTAGTCTTACCTAGTGACCATTTAGTGTCTTCTAGTTTCATCCACTGACCATTTAATGTTCTTTAGTTTCATGCCGTGACAATCCTCTAGTGTCATCCAGTGATCATAGAGTGTTACCTCATGACCATCTGGTGTTCCCTAGTGTCATCCAGCGATGGTCTAATGTCCTCCAGTGTCATCCAGTGATGGTCTAATGTCCTCTAGTGTCATCCAGTGATCATCTTGCAACCTTAATATCATTCAGTGACCATCTAGGTTCTACTTGGGGCATCCAGTGACCGTGCAATGTCTTCTAGTGACATCCAGTGATCATCTTGTGTCATGTAGGTGCATCCAGTGACCATCCAATGTCCTCATGTCGCAGTCCAGCTGAACCAGGTCTGGTCTCCATCAGAGGAACAGGACACTGTGCTTTTACTGGGGAGGCAGCTTTGGGTCACTTCCAGTGAGGACACTGCAGCTACAGATTATAGATTACCAGTGTGAGGTCCCTGTGCAGAACATCAGCAGCATGGTGATGAACAGCATTGTTTCTGGAACCAGAATAAAGAGGAGCGCTGCAGAAGATCCTTCCACAATCCTGGTTCTATATCTATTCTTTCTAGAAGTTCTCTAGAAGTTCTTTCGTCTCTAGTCTAAATACACACTGTATATCTTCAATAGAAACTCTTAGTAAAGCACAGAACATCCACTGTGGTCTTCACAGCAGCCTGAGTTCCTCTCAGAAAGGAAGAGGAAGAGTGTTGTGTGAACACACTCCCTCATTTCTGTTTTTATAAATAAGTGTCCCCTGCAGAACGTGTCTCTGGACAGTCCAGCACCAATCAGAAATGTTCATTTTGGTTCTACAGACACTAAATATATTCGAACATTAATGAACTACAATCACAAGCAATGAACAAAAGATCAAAAGCAACATTTCCTGTGTGTTTTTATCCCATTTGATCAACACTGACTGATGTTGAATGATAGAAACGTCCAGTTCTAAGAGCAGAACCGTGACCTGCACTGGTTCCGGCCTGCAGTTGGGACTGATGTTGATTTAAAATCACTCTTTTATATTTGACACTCTGCTCTGGTGGCGGGAACACAGCACTGCAGACTGACACTAATGCTGATTCCAGATCAGTTTTTACAGTTGGAGATTTTCATGAAGATCATGAAGGAGAGCTGCTGGAGAGTGTGAGTGAAGCCCAACTGTCCCGGGACCTTTTCCAGAAAGACTTCAAGAAGAGACTTTTCTCTGAAACTGCTTTAATCACAAACATCACAAAGAACGTTGGTTACAGAGATCTTAACGGTTATTATAGTAAATACATCAATCAGTTCAGTAACATAAAGGAAAAATACAACATGTAAACTAATGAGAAACATAATCTCGTATCTCCATTTTATTTTATTTGTCTTTTTGCCGAATTTCTCAGAAATATATCTTTTAAACTTAATTTCCATTGAAAATTAGAAACATTACTTTCCCCATCTTGTAAAATGCTATTGTTGGAGATAGGAGGTTTTGTTCTGACAGTGATGATGACATTATACAATCATTACTTTAACAACCAAATCTTCTCCAAACTCTGGAGAAACAACATCTCAGGCATCAGGCAGCATCATCAGAACCACGATTTCATACAAATGTTTCCAGAAAAAATAAAAATCAGGTTTTTCTTCCAGATCAGTGTCGGTGACACTTTGTTCTAGAAACGGATTTCTTCTTCTTTTCTGAAACACTCGTCTTCTGCAGGCGTGTCAGACTGTGTGTGATGCTGCTCCTGATGCTCCTCTGATTCTTCTCTTCTTCATCCAGGTTTGGTCTCCAGATCCTCGTCCTCCTGTTTTAGACCAACAAGTATCACAGAGACGCTCTGGGTGTTTCTAATAAAGTGTCCAGCGAGGGAACTATAAGGAGGGTGTTTCTAATAAAGTGTCCAGTGAGGGAACTATAAGGAGGGTGTTTCTAATAAAGTGTCCAGTGAGGGAACGATAAGGTGGGTGTTTCTAATAAAGTGTCCAGTGAGGGAACTATAAGGAGGGTGTTTCTAATAAAGTGTCCAGTGAGGGAACTATAAGGAGGGTGTTTCTAATAAAGTGTCCAGTGAGGGAACTATAAGGAGGGTGTTTCTAATAAAGTGTCCTTTTAATGGAGGTATGGGGGAGATTTTGTGTGGTATCAGTTTGATCTTATTCTGGATTCATTGTTCAATATTTATTTATTCACTCCGTAATAAAGATGTGGATCTTACTCTCAGCTGCTCTTTTCTTTTCTCGGTGGAGATGTAAAGCCCTCCTGCTAACAGGGACAGCAGGATGAAGATCTCAGAAAGCCACACAGACACGAATATGATGAACCCTGAAAAGGACAGAAAGAGGAGCAGGATGTGGATTCTAGAGAGAAGCTGTGTTTGTTAGAAAATTCTCTTTTGAATCTGGTTTTAGTTTCATTTGGAAACAGGAAGATGGGACGTCCCAGTAGTGAACTGTCTCAGGGCTGTTCGGGGGTTCTGTGTTTAATTCCTGTCTGAAAGGTCCTCCCTCATCTCTTAGTAACAGAATGAACAGTTAGTGTTCTCCTCCAAGCGTGTTGAGCTGTGAATCACACTTACTGCTATGAAGGACAAGTTCAATTATGCAGCGTTTAATAACCTACACTAGACCTGCCTGATCTGAGCTCCAGGATCGAGCAGGGGTCCAAAATCTGATCCTGGAGGGACGAGATCCAGACAACCAGTGTCTACAGAACTGACCACCACTGCATCACTGCTGCTGTCCATCTTCACATGATCNACCTACACTAGACCTGCCTGATCTGAGCTCCAGGATCGAGCAGGGGTCCAAAATCTGATCCTGGAGGGACGAGATCCAGACAACCAGTGTCTACAGAACTGACCACCACTGCATCACTGCTGCTGTCCATCTTCACATGATCTCCTGAACCAGTCGGCAGCAGTGGCTCGAGGCATTTGTGATCTAGTGGTTAGTGAGTCGGCCTCTGGATCAGAAGGTCATGGGTTCGAATTACAGACCAGTAAGTCGCCCTGA
>JABMDN010021445.1:0-14304 GCA_017165825.1 Hepsetus odoe
CAAGAGAAATCTAAAATTATTACATTTAAATATAAGATGAAGTTATTAAAAATACTCTTTTGGCCTTCACCAATAGGCAGGATTGTTTTTTTGTAATTAATGTGTTATTTTATCATGTTAGACGCTGTAGTATAGTGAGAGTGTTGCGGTTGAGAGGAGCCACTGTGGTCATGCACCCAGTGGAGGTTGCCATGGACATGATCCAGTAAGTTTTTCTTCTCTTCTGTCTACAATAGTTCTCGTTCTGTAATGATCATTTTGTGGTATTCTTGTTGAACTAGTTCATAAATTTCTGTGCAGCTCGATCAGTTGCTCATATAAATCTTTTGTCTTCTAAATCACAGAGCAGTAAGAAACCAAAATGAAATTAGGCTCCAGGCTTGGTCTGATTCTGGAGCAAACATGAACTGCTCCGACTACAACAGACGCACCGCCATGCATGAAGCAGTTCAAGCAAATGATCTAAACATGGTTCAGAAACTGCTGCAGTATGGGGCAACACCATTGGTGAGACCTACCGTCTTTTAGTGGCTAGCAGACTGAAGACTACTTATTTAATCATCATCTTCTATGATTCTCAGTGCAGTTGTCAGGACCCCGGGGAGTTGTGTAACAGTCTGAAATATAATCACGTTCCAGATGTTATATACTGCTGCTAGGATACTCCGATATACTCATAAAAACAGGAAATGTGTGAATGTCTCTCAGTTTATTTCTGATGATGTCTTTTACTCTCTCTCTCTCTCTCTCTCTCTGTCTCTCTCTCTCTCTCTCTGTCTCTCTCTCTCTCTCTCTCTCTGTCTCCTCTCTCTCTCTCTCTCTCTCTCTCTCTCTTTCTCTCCTCTCTCTCTGTCTCTCTCTGTCTCTCTCTCTCTCCCTCTGTCTCTCTCTTTCTCTCTCTCTCTCTCTCCCCTCTGTCTCTCTCTCTCTCTCTACTCTCTCTGTCTCTCTCTGTCTCTCTCTCTCTCTCTCTCTCTCTCTCTCTCTCTCTCTCTCTCTTTCTCTCTCTCTCCTCCTTTGGATCATTTTATCATTTTTCTCTCAGGTGAAGGACGTGTGTGGACAGACCCCATTTGACCTAGTAAGGAAAAACTGGAATCATGACTGAATTTGCTGCTTGGCTCAGCAGAAGCAATACTCGATAAATCCACGTATCTGTGTAACTGTACATCTAGCAATGATTGATTTTCAAGTGATATTCAGTCATAAATGATTGCAATGGCTGACTGATTACATTTTAATAAAAAGTGTTCATTTATTTTGAATAGGTTGTTTGATGTTATTTGGTTTTTATCTAGGCTTGTTATCTATTTAATTTCACTTCATAGAAAAGATGCACAGATTATAGTGCTAAGGACTTGTACATGTTGGAAAAAAAAAAAAGATTTTAAATTATTTAAACAATTTCAATTAAAATATTACAGTTTTGAGTATTGAATTTTCCTTTATATTAAAACATTTAAATCAGAGCATGAGTGTGCGCATGTGCCACAGCACTTTACATCAAGCAGAATGGCTCCATGTTCCTTCTGCAGGCTCCTGCTGTTGTCTTCAACTTTTGCTCAGCTTTCTGGATAAAGCGTTGGAGAAAACATTAAGGATAAAACAAGTTTGTATTTGACATTAAAACATCCTGTGATCTGAAAAGGGTCGGACATCCCTATTCCTGTGTTTTCTGGTTCTTTAATCTTAATTTTTAATGCTGGGAAATTCAAACAATATACAGTTGAGGCCACAATAATTAGCCCCCACTTACGAAACTAGACAACACTCTTGATTTCTGTTTCTATTCTTGAGGGCTTATGAGTGTCTTGCACCTTGCAGTGCACCCTCTGTATTTACTTTCATGCAGTCTTCTCTTAACGGTAGACTTGGCTGTCGATACGCCTGCCTCCTGGAGAGTGTTGTTCACTTGGTAGGCTGTAGTGAAGGTGTTTCTCTTCATTATGGAAATGATTCTGCGATCATCCACCACTGTTGTCTTCTGGGGTCGTCCCGGTCTTTTTGCATTGCAGCATTCACCAGTGCTTTCTTTCTTTCTTTCTTTCTTTCTTTCTCAGGATGTACCAAACTGTAGATTTTGATTTCTGTTTTCGCAGCTCAAGGAAGGCTTGTTTCTCCTGCATGGAGCTCATAACACCGCATGTTGTGCATGTTCTCTGGTAAAATCTTCCACATGCAAGAACCACACCTCAAATCAGCTCAGGCCTTTTATCTGCCTGCTTGATAATGACATGGAAAGGTACCCACCTGCCCATGAAATAGTCTTTTGAGTCCAATTATTAATTACTTTGGTCCTTTATAAAGGGATGGCGCATGTTAAGGAGCTGGAACTCTAAACCCTTCATCAATTTGAATGTGGATACCTTCAAATGAAAGCTAAGAAGGCTTTATTATGTCCATTATATAACTGTACTGGAATATGTTTCAGTAAACGGGTACAAAAACAAAACTAGTGTCAGTGTCCAAATATATATGGACCCTACTTTGTACACCCTGCAACCTGATAAATAATATGGATAATACATGAATAAACGCAAAATGTGAATTTAGTCTAGAAAATCTGAATCTATTAAATTTGATCATGTTTTAATTTAGCTCTTAGCGACTATACAGTTATGATGTGTCACGATGTAGGGTTATAGACTGGACGCCAACGCAGAGCCAAGAGCTTTGTACTGAACTTTAATGACGTATAATGCTTAGAATTATTACACATGTAATATAAAATAATAGGGTATTATATATATATATATATATATATATATATTTATATATATGTAATTCATAATTGCTATTTATAGTCAAGAGTTCCCTACTGTGTGTAGCTTTTATCATATTTTTCTCAACAAACCTGTAGTGCAGTGTCCCGAAACTTCCTTAAATAAATGGCTCCAATGAGGAGTGTGTAGGCCCTACTGACGAACTTTTAGGGAGGCAAACGCTGTTGGGAACCTGCCAATCAGGCCGCGGTGATCAACAGTGATTTGAAATTCACCTGTGCCCGGGCTTGTTAAATGCAGAAGGCCGAGTCAGAGTTGCTAGATGGATTGTTTGACTCAGAGCCGGTAATTGATTATCCTTGGGTTTCTCTCGGGATCTCCTGTCTCTAAGCTTTGTGGTTCGTCAGTTCAGGAGCTTGGCTTGTTGTGCTGACTGACGGCTGCCCTCTTCAGTTTCTTGTTTTTGTTCCTTTTGTTTTTCTACAACGTTCCAGCTCAACCGCTCACTTTCCTTTTTGAGCGACTGTTTTCTACCCTTTTTTGACATTTTTGTTTTCTACCCGTTTGAGCATTTTTGTTTTCTACACCCTTTTTGAGCATTTTGCTTTCTACCGTTTGAGCATTTTTACTCTACCCATTTTGAGCTTTTGTTTTCTACCCATTTTGAGCATTTGTTTCTACCCTTTTTGAGCATTTTTGTTTTTCTACCCTTTTGAGCATTTTGTTTTCTACCCTTTTGAGCATTTGCTTTCTACCCGTTTTAGACATTTTGCTTTCTACCCATTTGAGCTTTGTTTTCTACCCATTTTGAGCATTTGTTTTCTACCTGTTTTGGGGACTGGCAGCTTGAATTACTGCATTTGGGTCCCAACCCTGCAGCTCCCTGGGTTCAAGTGAGCCACACCGTTACAAACGACCAGCCAGTATGGACCCAGCATCGCCGGTGCTGCCTTTCAGATATTCTTTCTCAGGGTGCTATGAGCAGGCATGAACAGCTCCATGCAGCTTGGAATAAACATCACAGTTGCAGGCACTCAGCTACTGCCCTGCAAAATAGACCTGAACCTCCTGCAGCCAGAGCTGTAGTCCCCCTCCTGTTACTGTGCTTTCGCCAATGCCCTTTACCACCTCCTGGCGCTGATGGTGCCCAGGGGCGATTGGGGGTTTCCTCCTGCAATGCTCTCTGGCGTTTGAGCAGCAACCTACTCGGTTTCCTACTGAAAGGGCTGGGTGGCCTATGTTGCCTCATTGCTCACAGGGAGGGCTGTCATAGGCCACCCCAGTGTGGGAACACCTGTGAAGTGTGCTCCTCCCTCGATCAGTTTACTTCTGCCTCAGGGACACTAAACCATCCCAGCAGTAGAAGGGGCGGTTTCTTTGCCGACCTACGACAGGAAGGAGGTCGGTTGCAGACTCGCCATTGAGTTCCATTACCTTGTACTTGGAAGTGGTTGGAATACCTGGCCGCACTAATAACAGCCTATTCTCAGGTCTCAATAGTGACCTCAGAGCGAAGTAGCTCCACGGACCCCCCTAACTTCGTTTGAGCAGTTGATCTCTCCTGAGTTGATAACCGCCTTAGGGGCGTGGTCGAACTACCGGGGAGACCCGAGAAGGTCTCGACCTGAGAGCCAGCCCACAACACATTGGTTCCATTCTTCCACAGGCTGAGACACTTCACAAGAACCTCAGCCCATGCAGCTTCGGTCATGCTTTCGTCTCTCCAGTCAGGAAGGGGCGGACCGGATGCGGCAAGGCAGATGCCTTTATTGCGGTCGCTCCGGCCACCTTCGAGCATCCTGCCCTGAGCTAAAATTAAACTAGAGAGCTGTCACAGCATAGGGACTCTGTGTAGGCCCTCAGTGTTCCCACAGCCTTCAGGGTATTTCTCATCCTCTTCACGTTGGGGTTCAGGTGAGAAAGAGCGGCCGGGCTTTCATAGACTCAGGAGCTGCCGAGCTATGAGCGCCAGGCTAGCCAGGAAGTAGGTTACCCGCAGAGACCTGGATGAAGCCCACTCCCGTGGCGGCTATTGATGGGGACCTTAGTAGAGTTGTACTCATCAAACCCTCCCCATAACTCTGTGTATTGGTCTGCATTATGACGGCTGCCCCTGCTTCTTGTTGGGCTCTACCCCTTATTTTGGATTCCCTGGCTACAGCGACATAATCCTCATTTGGACTGGTTAACTTGATCGGTAGTGGCCTGGGACCTCATTACACAGTTCTTGTTTATCACTAGTGGACCCTAAAACTCTTTTTCGCTTCTGAGGTGATTGCAGGTCTGAACACAGTTCCCCCAGAATACTGGGACCTCCAAGAAGTCTTTAGTAAACAGAAATCCCAACTCCTTCCTTCTCACAGGCCCTATGATTGTGCTATTGTTGCTTCGAGCACGACGCTCCTCACAGGGACGCCTGTTTTCCCTCTCGGGTCGAAGGTGGCCATGGAGGATTACATCAAGAGGCCCTGGCTCAAGGTTTTATTAGGCCTTCATCCCCGCGGGAAGCGGGTTCTTTTGTGGGTAAGAAGGGCGGTGGTCTCCGTCCATGTATTGATTATCGGGGGCCTCAAGCAAGATAACTATCAGGCCCAGGTACCCCCTTGCCTCTCATGTCAGCAGCCTTGAGGCACTGCAGCAGGCATCATTTTTACCAAACTGGACCTCGCGCATAACACTCATCCCGGATCAGGAGGACATGGTGGAAGACTGCCTTCATCACGCCATCAGGGCATTATGAATACCTTGTTATGCCTTTTGGGCTTATGAATGCTCAGCTGTTTTCAGCGTTTCATTAATGAGGTCTTAAGAGCCCTGAATCATTCACGCGTTCGTCTATCTGGGCGACATCCTCATTTTTAGTCGGACGGGAGAAATGAACCACAGGTCCATGTGCGAGATCCTCCAGCTGCTCTTAGGCATCATTTTATTAAATAAAAACGAAAGTCCTATTCCGCCTTTCGCTCCGTCACCTTCCTGGGCTTTGTAGTCTCCCAGGGGGCAGCTGAGCATGGACGAATAAAATAAGCAGTGGCAGTGGCCACGCCCCACCTCGGTCCGCCCTGATGCAGCAGTTCTGGAAACTTTACCAAGCTTTTCCGTCGTTTTGTGTGTAACTTTAGCACGATAGCAGCCCCCTTGACTGCCCTTACCCACAAGACAGTGGTGCGTTTTCACTGGACCCCAGAGGCCCAGGAGGCTTTCAGTGAACTTAAAAACGGACTGCAATCGCGGCTTGTCTTGCAGCATCTAGTCGAGCTCCCTTTTATTGTTGAGGTGGATGCGTCAGAGAATTCAGGAAGTTGGGCGGTTTTGTCCCAACGTTCGGCTCCGATAATAAACTGCACCCATGTGCTTACTTTTCCGCCCTTTCCTGCTGGGCGTAACTATGACATAGAGATCCCGGGAGCTGCTGGCGGTTAAACTTGCCTTTGAGAATGGAGACATTATTTATTGGCTTGAGGGCTGCGACATCGGTACTGGTCTGGACCGACCATAGAATCTGGCTTATATCGAACAGCCAGCCTCAAACCCCGATCAGGCTAGGTGGGCTTTCTTTGCCCGATTTGACTTCCTGCTGTCGTATCGCCTGGGTCTAAAACCTCAAGCCTGATGCTCTCATGATGGACTCTCCTATCTCCGAGGTTCCCCTAGACCCCTTGTTCCCGACAGAGGAGTGTGGCTCCTACACGCTGGGGAATTGAAACAGAAGTGAGTAATGCCCTGGCGTCAGAGCCTGATCCTGGGGGGGGACCTCCTGGCAAGCTATGTCTCTCTCTGTCTCTCTCTGTCTCTCTCTCTCTCTCTCTCTCTCTCTCTCTCCTCCTTTGGATCATTTTATCACTTTTCTCTCAGGTGAAGGACGTGTGTGGACAGACCCCATTTGACCTGGTAAAGGAGAAAACTGGAATCATGGTTGAATTTGCTGCTTGGCTCAGCAGAAACAATACTCGATAAATCCACGTATCTGTGTAACTGTACATCTAGCAATGATTGATTTTCCGTGATATTCAGTGATAAATGATTGCAATGGCTGACTCGTTACATTTTAATAAAAGTGTTCATTTATTTGAATCGGTTGTTTTGATGTTATTTTGGTTTTATCTGAAGCATTTATCTATTTTAATTTCACTTCATAGAAAAGAGATGCCCTGAATTATAGTATTGCTGGGGACTTGTACATGTTGGAAAAAAAAAAAAAAGATTTTAAGAATTGACTTTAAACAATTTCAATTAAATATTACAGTTGAGTATTGAATTTTCCTTTATATTAAAACATTTAAATCAGAGCATGAGTGTGCGCATGTGCCACAGCACTTTACATCAAGCAGAATGGCTCCATGCATTGTTCCTTCTGCAGGCTCCTGCTGTTGTCTTCAGCTTTTGCTCAGCTTTCTGGATAAAGAAAGGTTGGAAAACATTAAAGGATAAACAAGTTTGTATTTGACATTAAAACATCCTGTGATCTGAAAAAATTCGGACATCCTATTCCTGTGTTTTTCTGGATATTTAATCTTAATTTTAATACTGGGAAATTCAAACAATATACAGTTGAGGCCACAATAATTAGCCCCCCCTTATGAAACTAGACAACACTCTTGATTTCTGTTTCTATTCTTGAGGCTTATGAGTGTCTTGCACCTTGCAGTGCACCCTCTGTATTTACTTTCATGCAGTCTTCTCTTAACGGTAGACTTGGCTGTCGATACGCCTGCCTCCTGGAGAGTGTTGTTCACTTGGTAGGCTGTAGTGAAGGTGTTTCTCTTCATTATGGAAATGATTCTGTGATCATCCACCACTGTTGTCTTCTGGGGTCGTCCCGGTCTTTTTGCATTGCAGCATTCACCAGTGCTTTCTTTCTTTCTTTCTTTCTTTCTTTCTCAGGATGTACCAAACTGTAGATTTTGATTTCTGTTTTCGCAGCTAAGGGAAGGCTTGTTTCTCCTGCATGGAGAGCTCCCTTAACCGCATGTTGTGTGTTCACAGTAAAATCTTCCACATGCAAGAACCACACCTCAAATCAACTCCAGGCCTTTTATCTGCCTGCTTGATAATGACATACTGAAGGAATTGCCCACACCTGCCCATGAAATAGTCTTTGAGTCAATTGTCCAATTACTTTCGGTCCCTTTATAAAGAGGATGGCGCATGTTAAGGAGCTGGAACTCCTAAACCCTTCATCCAATTTGAATGTGGATACCTTCAAATGAAAGCTAAGAGGCACACATTATGTCCATTATATAACTGTACTGGAATATGTTTCAGTAAACAGGTTCAAAAACAAAACTTGTGTAAGTGTCCAAATATATATGGACCTAACTGTGCACCCTGCAGCTGATAAATAATATGGATAATACATGAATAAACGCAAAATGTGAATTTAGTCTAGAAAATCTGAATCTATTAAATTTGATCATGTTTTAATTTAGCTCTTAGCGACTATACAGTTATGATGTATCAAGATGTAGTGTTATAGACTGGACGCCAACGCAGAGCCGAGGGTTTCGTACTGAACTTTAATGACGTATAATGCTTAAATTATTACACATGTGTAATATAAAATAATGAGATTGTTATATATATATATATATATATATATATTTATATATATGTAATTCATAATTGCTATTTATGTAGTCAAGTTCCCTACTGTGGCTGTAGCTTTTATCATATTTTTCTCAACAAACCTGTAGTGCAGTGTCCCGAAACTTCCTTAAATAAATGGCTCCAATGAGAGTGTTATTACTTTTCTTATAGTCTTGCCTGTTGGGGGCATTTCGAGCAGATGGAGCTGTGGAAGGCGGCTGGAGTTAGCTTTAACGCGGCTGACGAATTTGGACGAACTGCCTTACATGTGGTTAGTTTCTGTTTTTCAGGGGGAAAAAAACTGTGCATGTCAGAGGTGTACATTTTTTACTGTAATAACTGCTCTACAGGCTGTAATCTCCAATCAGCGAGAGATGGTCAAGTGCTGCATCTCTAATGGATCAGACACAGAGGTAAACAACAACTGCAACATTTCAGATTCTTAAACTCAAGCTATTTACGATGCACAATGTTTTAGGCACAGAGCTTATTGTTGAAGTTTTTTTCTATTTACTTGCAGCTCTAGTGTGAAACCTAACCATGTGTAACCATGTTTTTGGAATTATTTTTTGGAGGCTAGAGATGTGTATAATTATCGGCCTGTGGATGATGCCAGGCGGCTTGGGTTTCAAGAGATAGAGGAGCTCTTGACAAGCACAGCTGGGAAGAAGGAAGCAGAAAAGCCAACTAAAGCTAAATAAATGCGCACATACGCCGGCAGCATCAGCCGAGGAACATGCACCTGAGGTACTGAGTGAGATTCCTGTTCTAAACTATGCAAGCACCAAACAAAATAAGGAGAAAAAGGAATACATTCTCTTCAACCAAGCATGTGATGATACGAATCACAAGAGTGATTCAGAACAGAATAAAGGATGTTGTCAGTGTGCTCCTGGGAAGATGTGTGTTGATCAAGGGCTTTGGTCTGATGGAGACCTGCATGGTCAAGAAAGCTCTGACACAAACTGAGTTATTCCTGCTGGCAAGAGCTCTCACTTCTCAGAGAACAGAAGAGAGTGCCTTCCACCCTGTCTGCGAGGGAGGAGACAGCTAAAATGGCACAGACCAAAGTGAATTTTCATTAAAAGAGGAGTTTAATAGGGGACAATATGTGGTACGGAACACAATGTTTTACATTTACGTTCAAGAGGACATCAATGCAAAGCTTCATGTGGATGAGACTTTTGAAAACTCTTCAAGTGCTCTCAACCTTGGACCAGAGAGTCCTAGGCTGAGCGTAAACTTCCGTTCTCATGACCATGGGAGAAAGCAGTGGACTGAGATGGTGGGATACCTCTCACCACTACCTGCAGCCCTGGACGTTGCTAGGACAAGTTGTTTTTGTTTTGACACCGGAAATGGACTGTCATTGGGGAAGCTTTTTGCGTTGAATATTTGCTATTATACAATAATATTTACTACTACTTGATGAGACTGAAAGGAAACATCAGATTCTGAGTTCTAAGTGTCCGTGTTTTTGGAACACGATTGTCAGCATTAAAGACTCAAATTGTAATTCAGGAAATTAGGTGATAATTTGCTGATCTTCATGTGCTCAGATCTGGAAATAATTTCCACAGGGTGGTTTTGAAAGGTAATAAAAAGAACAGTTTGTGTTTTACCTCGATGACTAACATGGCTTGAGGTCTAAAGTTCTAAAGACAGCGCTAATCTTGGTTTTCCCTTAGTTTAGATTGTTACTCAGAAGCAGAAACAGAATCTGTAGTTTTGTTGTTTGAGCATCCTCCACCTCAACCCTGCACCCCAGCCGCCACCTTTACAGTCACACAGTGTAAAGGACGCACCGGTAATGTGTCGTTGAGCGAGATCTCCTGATGCAATTTTCTGAGGGCAGAACACAGACTGGAATAGAAATCATATTTCCCACATTAAAAGCTAACATTTAGCTAGCAATGTCTGTAAAGTAAACATTGCAAAAACACACTGTTACAAAAGAAAAGGCATGATATTTCGGCCATTCAGTGCAAGAGTTAAGGTGATCCAGGAGTAGGAGTAGATCAGAGAACCACTAGAATGCAAACAATTGCCTGAGTCTTAAAAAAGTAACAAAACAAGACATATCTTTTTCTATTGTTTTTTTAATATTTATTTTTTTTTTTTTTTGTAAAATGCAATCACATCTCCAGTCAGCAGAGCAGCCTGACGGGCAATGCAACAGCGTTCATAGGTACAAAAATGTCCAAAAAGAGACTGACATTCCTGTAGCATTGAGAGTGATTTTACAGACGAGAACTGCAGTGTCAAACATGTTTAAATCGATTCGATGATGTCAAGCGAAGTCAGTTTAATGACAGTCTAATAACATTGCATGCTTATTTTTAAGACAATAGAGATTGGAGTATAAATGCAAACAGGTTGCAAAAGATGTCACAAGTCTGTCTGTTGCATCGAGTGCTCTGAGAGAGGTCGGACCAGCAAGGCTGATGTGCTAAACCTCCTTTTTGGTCTTCCTCGCTTCCTCTTTCCTGACAGCTCCATCTTCAAGGTCCTCCTTCCAATATAATCCTCATCTCTCCTCTGGACATGTCCAAACCAACACAATCTTGCTTCTCTAACTTTGTCTCCAAGATGTCCAAACTGAGCTGTACCTCATTTCAAATCCTGTCCATCCTTTTCACACCCAAAAAAAATCTCAGCAACTTTAAGTCTGACACCTCCAGCTCTGCCTCCTGTCTTTTCATCAGCACCACTTTCTCAATAATAGATAATAATTCATTAAAAATAATAATTAATAATACAATATATACTATATTGCTACATTTATCTTTACATCTTTATATTTATTGCAAAATTAATCTTTTACAACATATATTATATACAACCATATATATGTTTAACCATTATATATATATATATATATATATATAGTAATATGCAATAGTTTTAGGCAGATGTGGAAAAATTGCTGTAATCAAAGAATGATTTCAAAAAAAGTGTTAATCATACAATTTCATCAATCAACAAAATTCAGTGAATGAACAAAAGAGAAATCAAAATCAAATCAATATCTGCTGTGACCAACTCATGCGATCAAAACATCATCAATTCATCTAGGTACACTTGCACAGTTTTTGAAGGAACTCGGCTGGTAGGTGTGACGGTCTGTCGTGCCTGTGGTTCCGGCTGGGCATGACAGATAGTGCTCTGTTGTGACTGAGCACACCTGGGCTTGTTCAGACACAGGTGTGCTTCATTGGGGCTGCTTTTTTTTACTGTGACAGAATCCCTCCCCCACTCCTCTTGGCCCAGTCCCAGTCCCAGATTCTGTAAAGCTGCTTCGAGACAACAGCAGTTGTAAAAAGTGCTGTATAAGTAAAAGTGACTTAAATGTCTAAAATATTTATTAATATGATGATGTTGTCGACTGTAGCATTAGTAGTCGTAATAGCACTAGTAATTCATGTCTAAATTCATTAATAAGTCTAAATGGACCATATCTTGTCTTTTAGACATTATAAAATATACATTTACATTTATGGCATTTATCAGACGCTCTTATCCAGAGTGACTTACATGTCCTGATTGCAGGGACAGTCCCCCTGGAAACACTCAGGGTTCAGGGTCTTGCTCAGGGACCCAGTGGTGGTAGTGCCAGAGGTGGGATTCCAACCTATCCTACCACTAGACCACCACCCTATTCAATTCAAATATACATTTCCAAATTATTATGTAAGCATTTAAGGCATAAACATACATTTTCTTTTGTTTGTTTCACATCAGAAAAACATTGAAGTTAAAAAAGAAACAACAATATATACATTAAAAAGTGAGATCTTGTCTCAAAACCTCTAAACCAAATATCCAGTTATATTATAATATGTTTATCTAACAAAGCATTTGTCCCCACCCAATCCCACCAAATCCTTCTTGTCATCACATACATGATGCGATTAACTTATAGCAGGGCAACTGAGAGTTGGGGGAGCTGCAGAATTAGACATACCAACCAGATTTGATTGTAATTACAGTATCAGCAGGAAGGTAGTGAAGAACTGCCTGAACAGCAGCATCCTCTGTTCACAGTGGTATAAAAATGTATATATACACCTATGTGTGTACCTACACTCACTGTCCATCACCTTGTAGTGCCTTCGTAATTCTTTTTTCGATTTGACCGAAGTATATATTTGGAGGACCAGAGGGTTTCAAGAACCTTCCAGGACAAGCTTTACCTTTAGGGAAAGGTCATTCAGCATAGATGAACAGATTTGATTGCTTAGTTCAGAGCAACTCTAAGTGTACTGGACTAATATAACAGTTGCTTAGGTTGCCAGGGGCAGTGGTGGCTTAGTGGTTAGGGCGTTGGCCGCATGATCGGAGGATCAGACCTCTTCCCAATAGGTTCCCCTGAGGTACCCTTGAGCAAGGTGATGTCCCTGTCTCGCTCCTCCCTGCGATGGGCTGGCAACCTGTCCAGGGTGCGTCCCCTGTCCTTCGCCCTGTGTGCGCTGGGCTGGACTCCAGCACTCCCCAACGACCCTGTTGGGGAAAAGTGACAGAGGATGGATGGATTTATAATAGCCGTATTTATTAAGCTTCTTCATGATAATAAACTAAAGGCTGGCGACCTGCCTACCAGGGTGTGTTCTTCGCCCTGTGTGAGCTGGGATGGACTCCTGCACCCCCCCCCCCCCACAACCCTGCTTGGGACAAGCGGCAGACTGAGGCTGCCAGCAAAAAAGTCCTTTTGTCGTAGACTATAATTTTTCCAAACGGGTTGCTTACACCCTTCAAAAGAGATCTTGCAATTTGTCCTCTCTTATGCATACTGGCCCATCTTTGATGCATCCGTCCTTTTTTGTGCAAGATTGCACCAATTCGCAGAACGCAGACTTGAACAGGCTGAACAGACAATCTTGAAACCTCTGAGCACAAATTTTGTTTTTCTCCATTTTATTTCCATACTTTTTGTTTCTGCTGCATAACTGTAGATTTCTTCTGCATGAATTGTATCCTTTGCATCGGTGTTAGGTTCAGGAAAGTTGCTAGATTCAGGAAAGTTGCTTGCTGTCGCTCTTCTTTGCTATCTTTCCAATGTTTAATAATAATGTATTCCTTTAAGGCTTCCTCAGATGGGAAGGCTTAGTGGCTTCTCCACAGAATTGCTTTCAGGTTGTCCGACTACAGCTCTCAGACCCTTTCTGTTGCTATTCCAGACCACAGAAAGCCACTTGCGGTGTTTAATGTTATTGTTTTTAAAGGTCAATGAAGAGATTTCTGTCCAGATGGTAGAGCTGAATGGTATCTTGTTGGGAAGATTCCCCATCTTGCTAAAATAGACAGCTAAACTTCCCACACCACCATCTTCAGCCCATAAATGAGTCCTTTTCTGATTGTCTTCAGCCTTCATGGTTACTAGCCCCTTAAACTGTCAGAGCTAAGGGGTTAAAATCAATTTTCCCCACGAGCACCACCAAAAAATAATTTTCTTGAAAATAATATCAGTACCTGGGACCTTGTTCAATTGGCTGCTGTTGATGAACTGATTTGGATGCTGAAGCAAACTCTTCTTGACCTTTTTATGAAAGTATGTGTTATGTGTTAATGTATTATGATGGCCTATAAGGCATGTATATACGAAATAACGGATATGAGGTATATAAATTGATTTCACAAATTAAGTTCAGGTTTCAGGTGTCTGAGTGCATGAAATGTAGAGTTCTAGTCAATTTCTTTCAGAAAAAGGTAAATAAAGAGCCAGCTATATGCCGTCTATTTACTAAATAATGTATATGAAGGATGTAACGTTGCTTCTCATGTGACTTTTATTTTGAAAATTGCAGACTTTCAGGTTTAAAGAAGCAGCGGTAAATTTTTATATTTTCACAATTAATTTTAGATGTTTGACTAAAACAATTTTAGTTTGATGAAAGTGAATTTCACAAACAATTTTGAATGTTTGAAAGTGACAGTCGCTTGTTTCAGGTTTATTTTAGTTCAGTAAATGAGGAAACTATAAGCCAATGTCTGGTGA
>JABMDN010021465.1:0-10329 GCA_017165825.1 Hepsetus odoe
TGCTTTTCTGGTGTCAGAGGATTAATTGTCTGAGCTGATATTTTTCCTGGAAAAAATGTGAAAAATACATTTAAGAAATTAAAGATTTAAGATTGGCATAAACATTTAGTTCTGAAATTAATATTGCAGCATCTCAAGGCAAACTTCAGGTTTTCCTTACCTAAAAGAAGTGCGAGGAAAGGAAGTGCAGCTCGATGCATGATGATGGAGATACAGAGTCGAAGCTAAATGGGATTAGTGTTGTTGTCATAAAGAGCTCCACCCTTTAAAAAAACTTCTCTGCATGTTTTGTGAACACGTGAAACACATGGACCCATGATACAAGGTAATACAAATTGTGATTTATAAGCCATAATTTTCCCTCTTGTCATTTTATAGTGGTAAGGCGTTTCTGCCCAAATAATCTTTTTGTCTTCTTGGAATCTTAAAATAAGATTAAATAAGATTATTTATTGTTTTAAAAATATTTACATAAGTGAAAGTGATAACACAGTGAACCAAAATGAAATGCAGCATCTGCATTTAACCCTTACACACGCATGCAACAGAGAGCAGCTATTTAAAGCCCCGGGGTAGCAGTGATGGAAACAGTACCTTGCTCAAGGGTACTTCAGGGAAACCTAGTGGTCTGGGATTCAAACCCATCACCGTCTGATCCTGGGACCTAGTCCCTATCTAGGCCACCACCTAGTGTTTAGAATAGCACCTATCCAGTCTGTCAGGGTGCCAGTGGTTCTTCAAATCACTTCTGGAACTTTACAATTTACATTTACATCATTTAGCAGACATTCTTATTATGCGACTTCCATTTCCTAATTACAGGGACAGTCCCCCTGGAACAACTTGGGTTTGAGGGTTTTGTTCAGGAACCCAGTGGTCATGCTGGTGGTGGGATTTGGTCTGTAAGCGAGTATCCTACCACTAGACCACCACCCACACAATATTAATCAACTCTAAATTGGACAGAAGTGTCAACTGAAGCCTTTTGTCATTTGGAAACATGGGAATTACGTATCACTTAATTTTAGTTATTGCTACTTAATTATAAAATGATTCACATGAAAGGCTGCCTTTTAGCTGTTTTTCAGCCATTTAGCTGTTTAGCAGAACACTACATCAGTAATTAGAACATTGCAAAACATCAATATTTAAGAAATAACACATAATAAACTGTGGTTTTCATGTCACCTGTGAATCCTATGCCACATGTGCTATAACTGTATTTATAACCACAGTCAGAGTGTAAGAACAGATAATAAACTGTGGTTTGGGTTTTACTTTGATCTGTTTGTGTTCAAAGTGAACAGAAGGTGTGAGTTTTTGTGAAGCAGCTCAGACACTTTGTATCACTGGGCTCCTGCTCTCACAGCACAGTAGTAGAGAGCTGTATCTGCCAGTGTTGTTTTTCTAATAGTGAGTTCAGTAGATGATTCAGATGCAATAGAATCAAATCTCTGATCTGGAGTATCACCACCACTCCAAGATCGAGCTCCTCTATGCAGTAAATACTGTAGAGCTCTGTTAGGATACTGTCTGTACCAGTGAAGCATAACATTCTGACTACTGGAGTCATAAGAACATCTCAATGTAACTGATTCTCCCTCTTTGCTAAAATCAGTCTCCTGATCATTTGGTTGAATATAATCAGCACCAAACACACCTGAAAGAGAATTAGAGGAAAACATTTTGATTAAGAGTAACATTTGTGATAAAATGTACATTTTCATAGTGAGTACCTGCTGCTATAATGAGGATGATGAGGAGGTTGGTCTTCATTGTGAATGTGATCAGATGGAGGCAGTAGTGTGTTTAAGCTTTCACTGCTCTAATGCTGATCTGTGTGTTTGTCTGAATCTCTCAGAAGTGAGTGCAGTTCTGAGAAATAGGGCTGCTCCAGTGTACTTCAACTGTAGACAATAGCACTGAAAAAGCTTCCTACATAAAAAAAAAAAAATTAACAGTATGAAGGTAATTTACATAATCAAATGTTTTTTCTTCTCTACATCCAAGACCCAAATAACCATGTCATTAACAACCCTTGGCTGAGTTGAACTGGGGATGTTAAAGCTGTTCAGGTGCAACCTTTAAAGTTTACTGTTATAACCTTTGTCCTGCGTCCCTGGAATAGAAACCACCTAAAACCAAAAGTAATTTTATTTAAGCGTTTCTTGATCTTTTTTCATTCATAGCCTCTCACTCTAACTATTGATTGTTGGGGGTTTTAAGGTTCATATTTGTTAGCTTTAGTAATGATTTACTTGTGAAAGTGACAAACCCACCAACAACTATTAACAGCTGCACAAGGATGCTCTATTCTGACTCATTGTGGCTTATAAAGCCAGCCCCAATGAAGCACCCCCCCCAAAAAAAAAGGTACCACACCTGGGGAGCTCATTCTGAACCCCAGGAACTGGACCCTTGAGGCCAACAGAAAATACAAAACATAAGCAGCCCCCTGGGACACATGGCCTGGCCCACAAAAACAAAACTAAACAAAAAGAAACCTCTGACCAGCTGTGTCCATATCCAAGGCCACTGGTGGTGGTGAGGGGTATCCCAAACCCTCTGTTCATATAGTCCCTATATTCCAGATATGGAATCCCACCCTCCGAGGCACGCACAGAATCACAAAAAGGAATCCCACCTTCAAGGCAGGCACAGAATTAAAAACAGGAATCCTGGCCTCCAAGGCAGGCACATAATCCAAGTCATTTTTATAATCTCTTTCTTCATCAAGCACATAGCTGTATAGAATGCTCTCATCTCTCTCCTTGTTTGGTTTGGTACTCACAGGTTTTTCAAGGTCAAAGTCTCTTGATCATTGCGATAGTGGATGCATTTCTTATCTGCAAGCAAGGCTCATATTGTCATCTCTGAGCTGCTGTTCAGTCAAGCACAATGTTTCGTCAGTACTTTTCAGAATAAAGACTTGCAGACTTGCACACCTTGCAGTCCTTCTTCACCCTCAGGGTAGTTCGGAGGGTCCTCCCACACCACATTGATACACTCACCATGCAGAGCACCATTCTCAGAGTTCTCACATGGCCGCTCAGCCTCTGGAATCTCTACCTGCCTCTCATTAAAACATTCAATGTTTTCAATCACATTAAAGTAGTTCAAATTCAAAACCAAATTCAAATTCAACCGTGTTATGGTAGATCCAATGTCATCTTCCAAGGTCAGCTGCAATGCTTTTACTCACTTCAACCCACAAATCCACTGTGAAGCTGCCCTCTTCTGGTAGATTTCCATCATTACATCTCTATGTGTGAAACAGAGAGAACTGTTCTGCAGTGATGTTCATCTACATGCAGAGGTGGCAAATATAAACACATTCTTAACTTTAGCATTAAAGAAGTACAGACACTTTTTATAAACGACACTAGAAAAAGTAAAAGTGATGTTTTGTTTTCTTTACTCAGTAGAAGTGGAAAAGTACAGGCTTTGAAATGAACTCTTCATTATTAATATGGATATTAAGAAGATGAAAAGTACATTACTTCCAGTTTCTGGCTAAACATTGATTTGTGATGCTGGTGATGGCATGTGTGTGGATTTATATAAATATTTATTATAAAGTGATGATCCATGTTATCCCAGTGGGATTTCAAAATATTCCAAAGAGCCTTCTGTAACGTTACCAAATGATTGGCTTTCTCCATCTTCTGGTGCCCCCCATAAATGCAGGGCAGGTCTGTGTCAGTTGGTGTGGTCACTTTTGGTCTGTCTGATCTTAGCTGCAATGTGACACCTTGCTTTGTTTTACAAACATGAAACATATAACATTAAGATGAATAAGATGACTCCTTTACGCTATTATTACTTTGTTATTAATATATTTGTCATAACGTTAATACATTTTAATGCATTTTTTTTTTCATGCTGTGTTTTCTAATTTTTGCATGTGACTGTACTTTTACCTTCTTGCTCTCTTTTTGTTCCATTTCTGGACTGGCACAGAATAAATAAGAGTAAAGTGCAGTGGTAGAACAGTATAACAGCATCACTTAATATGAAAAATGATGAAAAACAGTCATGTTTCTCAGTAATTTCAGAAATAATGACAGAAAGTTTTGTGCACAAATGGACCTGATTTTACCTGAAATCACTGACTGACTGCAGGGAAAGGATAAAACTTGTACATGCAGGTAAAAAAAAAATTACAAGTTGGAGGTGATCCCTTTATTAATATCATTAAATTAATCAGTTACACATAGCTCAGTGAAATCTGAGTGTCAGTGATATTTCACCCTAAGGCCTGATGAAGCTGAAGGTCTAAATGTACAAGATTAACAGCTCCACCTTCTGGAAAGTGAGATTCTGTCTGATTCATATGAAATGTTTTTGTACAGTGGAGCTGGGTTTCCTGTCACTGTGGGCCTCAGAGCGCAGTAGTAGAGAGCAGAGTCTGATACTGCAGCAGAGGAGATCAACAGATCCACTCTATTGTTCTGAACTTTAGCAGAGAATCCAGGCGGTGTGCTACTCAACCCCCCCGATGGAGTTATATAAAGGAGAAAGTCCAGTTTAGATGAGGGATATTGGTGATACCACTGAATGCTGTACACATCGCTGCCACTGTAGCTGCAGGAGAGAGAAACACTCTCATCCACTGAAACTTGCTTCTCAGTGTCCAATGACTTGATTGAATCTGAATCTGCTCCACCTGATAGAAAACAGAACCACAGTTTCAGTTCAAGTCAAGTCTACAAATGAAAATCACTGTAACAGATGAGTTTTAATAAGCATGTCATTCAAACACAGTAAGCATGTGATTCTCACTCACCTACAAGCAGCAGAAACAGTAAATGAACAAATGGCAGCATGATGGTTGATCCTCTGTGTTTAGTGAAAGACTGAGAGCACAGCTAAAAGGAAAATGAAAAGGAAGGAAGAACAGTAGAGTGTAAGAGCCCCACCTCATTCACCACAACCTCTCCTCAACATCAGTGCAGTGAAGATCATCAGGGGAGGAGGGGAATGGTCATTACTGAAGGAATCTGTGTGTTATTTTAATTCTGTTAACCAGGAAGAGGCTGTTTAATAAAGCAGTGACACTGAAACCCTGAGATTTTCCTTCATTCCTGTATAAGAAATGTTTTGTAGGTCCAGGTGCTGATCCCTCCTTCATGAGGATGTGATGATGTTTAGTGTTTGAAGAAAGTGAGTAATGGTGCAATTTCATAAAGTTGTCCTTTTAATGAAAAAGACTACAGGTTTAAGCTTAACTGCTCTTAAGACCAGTGACAAGTGTCTCACCTGAGACTCATTCTGTGCAGGTTGGATGTGTGTAGCTGTGGAACTGTGGGTCTACAGGGAGTATAAGAGAGGGCTGAACACACGGCTCTGCAGAGCTAATGCTTTGAGTGAAGCTGTTCATACAAAAGTGCAGGATTTTTGTGAAAAGAACAATATTTGACTAACTGAAGGAGGTGGAAAACATTGTTTTAATAAATGTAACTGTTTGGTGCTGATCTGATCTCTGTGTGCAGCATAAAGGCTAAACAGAACTTCACTGTTTAAACTCAGTGGAATCAGACCAAGTGAAAGTGACTATTCTGGTCATTGTGAGAACACAGCACAGCACACAGTGAACACAGTGAACCCAGCACACAAACACACACTGTGCAGCAGGGGACAGCTATGAAAGCGCCCGGGGAGCAGTGAAGGGGACGGTACCTTGAAGGGTACCTCAGGGCAACCTACTGGTAAGTGGTTTGAACCCACAGTCTTCCAATCCTGTGGCCGACTCCCTAACCACTAACCACACATTCTTCTGATCTGCTGAAACAATATTCATTTATGGTTTTATCTGAGATAATGACATGTTTAGTGAAGATCTGGACACTTTTAAGGTGACATGAACATGAGCATTTCCTGATATCTTACATAAAGTCATGGCACAATCTAACATAAACCTACATGAGCCTTTAGATGAGCCTAGCGGTTAGGGAGCTGGCCACAGGATTGGAAGATTGTGGGTTCGATTCCCTCACAAATAGGTTGCCCTGAGGTACCCTTAAGCAAGGTACCATCCCTGTCACTGCTCCCCAGGCGCTTTCATGTTTGCATGGGTTAAATGCAGAGGTCCAATTTTGTTGTGGTTCACTGTGTGCTGTGCTGTGACCTCACAATGACAAGAATAGTAACTTTCACTTCATGAAAACTGACACAAACCTACACAAACATTTTAATTCCCAGGAAAATAGGAGCACCAACCCAAACTCTAGTAAAACGAGGACTGGAATAATAGAAAATAACAATTACAATCAAGACAGACTAGTACCTGCAAACCTCACATCATCTTAATGTGTCCAGAATGCAAAAAAAATGAATAATGAAAAGGAGAGAAACAAGCAAAGACAACAGCAGCAGCTCCTGAGTGACAGGACACAGATCTGGAAAACCCAGTCTTTGATGATTTCTGAACAGATAGAAGAGGATGTTTCCAGAAGTTTGGTTCAAATCACTGCATTATAAGATGAAACCATCAAAGATGGAAACCCAGGAGATACTCAGACTACTCACATGATCCAACAGCTCTCAGAAATGGAAGACTCAATAAGTGTCCATTATTGTGAAGACACATGTGAAATTTTTACTTTTAATTTTCTATTTTACTACCATTTCACTATTAATTTAGTATGAAATACAATTCAGTACAGTGTGATGCTACCAAATGATAACTGACTTTTTTTTTAAAGTGCAAAAATACAAATTTAGTATAAAATTGTGTTGATTTCTATTGTTGATTGATTTTTGATTGTTTTTGAAAGACTGTCCTCGATTGATTATTTGTAGTCAGTTGTTCCAACACTAGGTAAGAAGTGTACTTGTACTTGGAAAAGCATGAAAATTGGCCTTAGAAAGACAAATGTTGCAATTTGAGGAGCATCTGAAAGGACACATTAATTACTTCAGGACTGTAGACTACAAATAAAACAGCTAATCAGTGTCTCAGAATGAACATCAGCAAAACACAATAATGAAAAATAAGGTTCAATGTGATGTTAATCTATTGTGTTGAAGTTTTCCTAAAGAAATGACATTTAAAATACCTGTATTTCATATTAAACACTTAAAGAAAGGGACATGATGGGTGAAAACCAAAGTTTTTTGTATTAACTGCAACCAGGAGACCCAAAGAGTTGGTGCAAAAACTCCAACAGTTTCACAAATTGTTTGAGTTTTAGCAGTCTTGTGTCTGGAACGTCCTCTCAGAGCATTCTTGTCTGAGTTTATGTTGATTTAATTCAACTTAAAGGAGAGACGTAGTGTATTGTCATCACTATGATGATGGTGGACCTTCCAAGAGAGATTACATTACAGCTTGAGGACTGAGAAAGATCTAAATACGCAAGTCAAACAGCTCCACCTTCTGGAAAACGTTTGATTGTGATGGTTTCATATGAATGATCCAGTCTTTTTAAAGTCCTGTTCACTTCAGCACTCAGTGTTCCATCCATCACATTGATCCTGGAAAATTGTCAGTAAATTTTCAGCACTGTGGTGTTGAACACTGAGCTCTAATCCACATCAGCACTCTCTCATATATGAAGCTGTTGTCCAGATGAAGGACAGTGTGCAGTGTCAACATTTTAGCAATGAATTGGACTCTGAACATGTATCAGCTGATTGGTCACATTTGGGGGAATAGAAACATATTAGAAACATATATAGAAATATATTTTTAACCAAACTATATTTCATTTATGTATTGATGACACAGTTAACCACTATTACTATTCCAACAAACATCTGTTATCATTGTTTTATGAGGTGAAAGGACAATTTTACTAAAATCAATCTTTAGGGCAACTGACATTTGAGGAATAAGACTTTACAAAGCACTGATGTAGGTTTGTACCAGTTTATGTAGTTTCTTGTCTTTACTGAATACTTGTCTTTATTGAAGTGGAACTGGAAAATATTCTAAACTGTAAGAAGCAGCTCTGTGCTCACACTGTGCTCAAAACTTCAGGGTCAGGACAGCATTGGGAGACTATCTAGCGCTGCTTTGACGTCTTTAAAATTTTCCGTTATCCTGCATAAATATGATGAACAAGTAACTGAATTAAAAAAAAAGTAGATGCATAGAAACTGTCACAGTTCAGGTTTGGTGCAGTAGAGGGCGCTCTACGAGTCAGAACAGAGCATGGTTCATTCACAAGGTGAAGTCTCATGTTAATGATTGTGTTTTATGGCCTGTTTGATCACGACTACAGTTCCCTGGAGGGGCAGTGGTGGCCTAGTGGTTAGGGTGTTGGTTGCATGATTGGAGGATCGGGGGTTTGAACCCCTTCCCAATAGGTTGCCCGGAGGTACCCTTGAGCAAGGTGCCATCCCTGTCACGCTCCTCCCTGCGATGGGCTGGTGACCTGTCCAGGGTGTGTCCCCCGTCCTTCGCCCTGTGTGAGCTGGGATGGACTCCAGCGTGACCCCGCTTGGGATAAGCGGCAGCGCTGTGCAACGAGGGAGGTTGACCAAGAAGGCCCTTCGCAGCATGGAGAGTGGCATCAAGGAGTTGACCCCCAAACCCAGTACAACTAACCTGTCTGCCAGGAAGAAAGCAGAGAAGGAGCAGCTCCAGGTTAGTGAGAAAGATGGAATAATCAGTGAACTGATGTTGCAAGTTCAAAGATTGGAACAAATGCTTCAGGAATCTGAAAATGTGTGGCTGTCTGTTCTGGGTGAAGAAAGACCAAAATTGTTCTTGCTGAGCAGCTCCAAGAGATGGAGGCTGAGCTCACCACCAAGGATCACAAAATTTGTGCATGGAACCAGGATCTTGATGTTTTGAATGTAAAGTTAAGGGATGCTACACTGGCCAATTATCAAGTCTAAGAGAAGCTTCAGGAGATGGAATTAGAGGCTGAAGTGAGCAGAAATGTTAACCAGCACTCAAGACAAGGAAAATGAGAATAGTGAACTGAGAAACATTTTGCATGAACTGGAGGTGAAGTGTAAGAGATTGGAAAATGAGATTGTCTCCCTTCAAGCCATGAAGACTTCCATCATACTTACAGGAGTGTTTAGCTGTCTCATCTTCCAGAACCTATTTTATGTTAAAAATATAGCATGTACAACTTTTATTGCACACTTAAAGTATAGATGAATACGTTGATTTATTTAAGCTATTATTACTTAGTTG
This sequence comes from Hepsetus odoe, assembly GCA_017165825.1. Taxonomy (NCBI): domain Eukaryota; kingdom Metazoa; phylum Chordata; class Actinopteri; order Characiformes; family Hepsetidae; genus Hepsetus; species Hepsetus odoe. The sequence continues at coordinate 9,152 of JABMDN010021465.1, forward strand.
TTAATATATTTTTGATGTGAATACTGGAAAAGGAGAGGAACAAGCAGAGACCAAGTGACAGAACACAGATCTGGGAAAACCCAGTCTTTCATGATTTCTGAACAGATAGAAGAGAATGTTTCCAGAAGCTTGGCTCAAATCTCTCCAACGTCTGATACTGCAGCAGAGGAGATCAACAGATCCAGTCTTTTTAAAGGCCTGTCCACTTCAGCTCTCAGTGTTCCGACACTTCGCTTTATTTGATCCTGAATAAATCACCAGTAAATACTCTGGTCTGGATCCAGGATACTGACGATACCAAAACAGATTCACGTCTCCATCATACTCGCAGGAGAGATTCGCTGTCTTGCCTTCAAGAACCTGTTTTGTTGCCCAGTGGTTTTATTGACTGTGCAGAACACTTCCCTGGGAAAAGGAAAGACTTCAACTCAAGACTGTAAAAAATGTTAAATTCTGACTTTTTTTTTTTTTTTAATTGCCATCCTAAATCCTACACCTGACTCAAATCATCACACACATGCTTGAACACTGCATTGAAAAATAGAAAAGTAGATCTTTCACACAGATATAAATGTAGTAAAGGACACATACTCATCACCATCATAACCACAGCCAAAGAGAACAGAAACATCATGACGCTCCAGTGTTCACATCATGAGGAGAAGTTCAGCTGCTACTTTTCAAGCAGGTACAGACTCCTCCTACATTTACAGTGTGTGTGTGTGTGTGTGTGTGTGTGTATGTGTGTGTGTGTGTATGTGTGTGTGTGTACATTGTAAGAAGGGAGGAACAAAAGTCACCATTGATTAAATTGAAGTTTCTTTTTTTTAATGGTAATTAGATTTATTTTGTTTGTGCTCAACATATTAAAAGGAGGAGCAGAAGTCTATCTGAGGATGTGATGATTTAAAAAAGCTGCTCTCATCCAGTAAATTTTTATTGGTACATTTACTTTTACAGTGTTTAGCAGACGCTGTTATCCAGAGCGACTTACAGCAGTGCTTTATTTTCACATTAGATCATCATCTTGGTAATCAGCTCAGATCAGTAACTGCTGATCAGCTATTACCACCTAAGTAACAAACTAAGAGCCCTTGTGACAAGTATATGCCCTACACACTTTTTTTTTTGGACAGGAAAGAGAAAGTAGAGGTTTTTAAGGAAAGAAGGAGCAGGGG
>JABMDN010021466.1:0-10400 GCA_017165825.1 Hepsetus odoe
GAGAGAGAGAGAGAGAGAGAGAGAGAGAGAGAGAGAGAGAGAGAGAGGATTAATGAATAGAAAGGCTGTTGGAACAGATGACATACCAGTGGAAGAATGGAGGTGTTTAGAGGAGATGGCAGTTGAGTTTCTGACCAGATTGTGTTAAACAATCTTGGAAAGTGAGAGAATGCCTGAGGAGTAGAGATGAAGTGTACTGGTACCGATTTTCAAGAATAAGGGTGATGCACAGAGCTGTAGTAACTATAGAGGGAGAAAGTTGATCAGCCACACCATGAAGTTATGGGGAAAGAGGAAGTTTTTGGAAGCAAGATTAAGAAAAGAGGTGAGGATTAGTGAACAGCAGTATGGCTTTATGCCATCATTACAGATGCAATGTTTGCTCTGAGGGTGTTGATGGAAAAGTAAAGAGAAGGTCAGAAGGAGCTGCATTGTGCCTTTGTGGACTTGGAGAAAGCATATGACAGGGTGCCTAGAGAGGAGTTGTGGTTTTGTATGAGGAAGTCTGGTGTTACAGAGAAGTATGCAAGAGTAGTTCAGGATATGTATGATGGCAGTTTAACAGTGGTGGGATCTGCAGTGGGGGCGATGGATGCATTTAAGGTAGATGTTGGATTACATCAAGGATCAGCACTGATCCCATTCTTGTTTACAATAGTAATGGACAGGTTGACGGAAGAGGTTAAACAGGAGTCTCAGTGGACTTTGATGTTTGTTGATATTGTGATCTGTAGTGAGAGTAGGGAGCAGCTTGAGGAGAACCCGGAGAGATGGAGATGTGCTCTAGAGAGGAGAGGAATGAAAGTGAGTAGGGCAAAGACAATACATGAGCGTGAATGAAAGGGAGGAAAGTGGAGTGGATAGGATGCAGGGAGTGGAGGTAACCAAAGGTGGAGGAGTGTAAATACTTGGGATCAACAGTTCAGTGTAATGGTGAGAGTGCAGGCAGATTGGAATGGGTGGAGAAGAGTGGCTGGAGTGATTTGTGACAGACGCGTACCAGCTAGAGTAAAAGGGAAGGTTTACAGGACAGTAGTGAGACCAGCTATGTTGTATGGGTTGGAGACGATGGCACTGACGAAAAGGCAGGAGGTGTCAGATATTCGTTGGGTGTGACGAGGATGGAAAGGATTAGAAATGAGCATATTAGAGGGACAGCTCAGGTTAGACGCCTTGGAGACAAAGTTAGAGAAGCAGGTTGCGGTGGTTTGGACATGTGCAGAGAAGAGTTGAGGATTATATTGGAAGGAGGATGTTTAAGAAGGAGCTGCCAGGAAAGAGAAGAGGAAGACCAAAGAGGAGGACATGCAGGTGGTCGGTTTGAAGCAGGAAGATGCAGAGGACCGGAAGAAATGGAGACAATTGATCCGCTGTGGCCGTTAAAGTTTATTTTTCAGCAAATACAAGTGGACAGATTGCTCTTTAAGTTTAGATCAAGTTGAAGCTCCTAAGTGCTGCTGCCCTCTAGTGGACAGTAACGCAATAAATACCATATAAATGGTACCATAAATACCAAATAAAAGCAAAATAAACTATCAAAGAACAACGCTATATAAAGAGAAAATACTATTATAGGATGCTCAATAAATAAATAAATAAATAAATAAATAAATAAATAAAGCCACAACACCATAAATTTGGATAAATGAGGAACAAACCGTGTTTTTACTTCATTCATCAGTTCACTTGGCACTTCTACGAGCACCTTAAAAGTCACACATTATTTCACAAGGGTTGAAACACAAATCAAGTTTGTGTGAAGCGGTCAGAAGCGCAGGTGTTGGTGGTGTCCCAAATCACTCACTACTCACTGCTCCAACCATTACAAAACGAATATTTAAGCAAACCGTGCGCTTAACTTTCCATAATATATTAAAGTATGTTTAAATGTTTATGCACCAGCCCATATTGATATGTTATGTTTGAATTGTGTGACAGCAGCGATGTAATTACCGGCGCTGAGAAAATGGACCGAGGAATGTCCGAAGGTCTTCAGTTTCTCTGTAGAAACTGTTAGAAATAGAACTCCGTGTACAATAAGACGGGAAGTAGCGAGTGATTTGGAACACGCGTCGATTGAAAGCCTTCGAACACAGCTCAGCCAATCAGATTTCAGCAGAGGAACTATATTCTGTCCAGGTTATAAAAGGGCAGTTTAGAAACGTGGCTTTATCTACATATAAACACCACAAGTTGAAGTGTGAAACTGCTCGCCTCTTTCTAAAATCTTGTCCGTCCTCCTGAGTGCTTTATTAACACTGTCTTTCTGAGCAGTACCTTTCTCAATCAGCCGCACTGTGTCGGTGATGCGGTCTGGCAGCAATTGACCACATCAAAATAGTCTTTGAAAAGTGCGTGTCTGAAGGAGTTTGTTACACAACAGATATTTCCGACTATAAAATCTGATTGGCTGAGCAACGACCGCCTCAGAAACTGGTTTGTGTATTAATGTGAAGCCCCGCTGTGCTGGGAGTAAAATAAAGCCCAGCTGTTATGCTCACAAAAGCACAGAGTGAACTAATAAGTAAAAACAGTTTTGACCATACTGAACAGTTTAAAGTGTTTTGTTTGTTTATTTTTTTAATATTCAAAATCTGGAATTGGCTGGCTCTGAATTGGGCGGATCCAGAACGGCACTATATAAGGACAGGTGCGGCGGTCTTCCCTTCCTTGGGTCATATGGTCCGTAGGGTCTGGTCTGGGTTCATCTGGGTTCATCTGGGTTCATCTGGGTTCATCTGGGTTCATCTGGGTTCATCTGGGTTCATCTGGGTTCATGGTAGGTTCGTTTTGGTTTTATTATCTGTTGGCTCTCTCTATGTTCTGTGTTATGCTCTGTTTGCTCTTTATGCTGTTATGCTTTTTTGTTTTGTTGCTTTTGTTGCTTATGCTCGTTTGTGTCTGTGCTCATTTGCGTTTATGCACAGTGTTTGCTCCTGAGAAGTAACTAAGGTAGTTACTATAGACTGAGGTTTATTTGTTTGTCTGTGTGAATGGGAGAGACATAGTTCTGAAACAGGACAACCCGAAACCTAACGGTGCTAACAAAGTTGTCTCTGAGGACTGGACTGGTGATCTTCTCCATCGAGGATTTAGGTGGTTAACAGAATCGAAAACGTTTTTCATCTCTCGGGATTAGAACCCCCAGTGGAGGACCGGACTGGACAATAGGTCCAGCCTAGAAGCTTGTTCTCCAGAGAGTGATTAACGGCCCAAAGAGGACTTTTCTAGTGACCCACCACAGTGGACTCATAAAAATAGAGGAAAAAATCTGAATCAGTAATGAGAAAATGTAGACTGGCTGCCAATCTCAAAACATCATAACTGTTTGATCTGCTAATGGGTGTATTGAAACCAAATTCTTAACTAAACGACTTGCAATAACTGACCCTTCTACGGGATCAACCGTCCATGCCCCTGTAGTACTGGCCAGTTGTTGTCCATATAATTTACTGGGTCGGGATGTAATGGTTAAAGTGGATATGTATCATTCCTGACAGTAAAGGAGGCATGATTGCAAAAGAATGATTACAAAAAGGAGAAAAGGTGACATTTTTTTCAGTAAAAGCTGAAGGTGAGGTCGACTATCTGTGGATTTTAGACGTACCAACTAAAGGGCAAAGCAATATTCCAGGACAATTGCTAGAGAAAGCTAGAAAAACATGTGAATAAGGACTCAGAGATGATGAAAGAAGGAGAGTTACATATATTGAGATTCAAAAGTAATCCAGGATCTGACCCAGCATATGACAAACTAGTCCACAAACTGGGACCACATCCACTCACGCCTTATGGTAGAATGGTAAATATAGAGAGAAAACTGCAATATTATCAGCACCTAAGCCTAAAACAAATGATGTCGTTTTTTTTTTTTTTTTTTTTTTTTTTTTTTTATATTAGGCTTGTACAATTATTGTAGAGCATGAGTACCACATCTCACTGAGGTAGTTAGCCCCTTGCAAAAAATGATCTATTATTACACCCTTTAACATGGCCTCCCCTCTGCAATGGACAGAGCACGCCATTAAGGCATTTATGAGCAATGAGAACAAGCAAATATTACCTAAATCTATGTATAAGTGGGCGGCAATATTGAGTCATGGGCGATGCCATGTCTCAACAGGAGGGATGGTAGGCCTGGTAAACAAACAATATACAACATATGGATTGAATATTTACTCAAAAAGAGAAAATTGTATGGTTTGCCCTGTGTGTTTGAAACACAATCCACAGGGCAACATCAGACCAGAGAGGTGCATTTCCCCCCCCCCCCACACCACCACCTTACCCTTTCCATACAATATATATGGATTTCATTGAACTCTGCAATAGTCAAGGTTACAAATATTAATACCCACTTTTGGGGTACTACAGAAATTGTACAGCGACAATGGCAGCCATTTTGTCAAAGCAATAGTGCGTAAAATGGCATCGAATTTAGGAATAAACTTAAACACACTGTAAAAAAAAAAAAAAAAAAAAAAAAAAAAATCAACCTTAGAAAGCGAGGTAGGAGCCACGCAGTAACGGGTGAAGTCTGACTACAAAGGGGGGTTGCGGTGTAGAAGCAGCTCGTCTCAAAGTCAGTGAAGAAATCAGCCACCCCTTGCTGCTTTAGGGTATCCTACCACACTTGAAACGATGTTGGGAAAAATCATAGTCCTTATAGTTACTTTCATGGTACTGTTTCAGGTTTTGCTGTTACAATTTTATTGTCCACAGGAAAATTCTGACAAGAAACATAAGAGGTGGCTGAACAATGCCAATGAACCCCACGAACCAGGAAGTGTAACCCATACTTATCACACAGATGTTTGGTATCACTATGCTGAGTTGGTAGCAAGGAGTAGAAATGTATCAGGATGTTATGTTTGTTCTCTTATGCCAGTATCATCCGCTCATCCTAGTTTGACTGCTTTCCCATTGCCCTCATCTGAGTGAGTGCGTAATTGAGCACACCTACCTAGAAATTGGAGTGGCGTTTGAGCCCCAGTAAGAGTTACGGACCACACGTTTATCATATCTAAAGGTAACGCATCACACACAGGGGGGCGAAAAGCAATAAAAGACTCCGGAACGCCACCTTATGCCATGTCTGGGAACAACGGAACCCATCCAACGAACTACACTAATTGGCTACGTGTCCAGCGAGCCTGTGAACCATCACCCAGCGGCTGGGGTGTGGTCCGTGTCTCAAGGGCACGAAGGTCACTGGTGGAAGCCCAACCCCACGATTCGGTATGGGGGTCCGATGTACCTGACGAGCATAAGCATTGGACTACCGGGCATAAGGTGGCATTGGCTTTGTTCCCCTGGGTGGGAGTAGCAAAGAACATGTTAAGAATTGAAACCATAGCTTATCAATTGAGGGATGAGAGAATTTGACTTTTATCAATGATAAACAGGAGGGAAATGTCAAGGAAATTGTAAATATTTTCTCATTGATGAACCATTGACCTTTTCGGTATCCTTCTTTATTTACAACTTCCACCAATAGTTTGGTATGACAGTTGAATAGTGCCTGAACCTCGCCGGACACAGGATTCCTCTTTCCTGTTTATAATTTTGTAACAAGGAATGTGGGTTTAACCCAAAAACAGAGCAAACACAGTGCATAAAAACCACACAGCTTTCACAGAGCATAAACGCAAAAGAGCACAGACACAAACCAGCATAAACTCAAAAGAATCTAGAGCAAACAGCATAGACACAAATGTGCATAAAGAGCAAACGGCGCAAAAACACACATGAGCATAAAACAGAATATGCAAAAGAGCAGAACACAGAACAAAAAACAGAACATGAAGAGCAAACACAGCATGAACAGAGCATAAGCAACAAAACAAAAAAGCATAAAGAGCAGAGAATTAAAGAGAGCAAACACTGCATAAATGCAAAAGAGCAGACCCAAACAAGCATAAATGCAACAGAACAAATACAGAGCATATGCAAAAGAGCAAAGCGCAAACAGAGCAAAAACACACAAATGAGCATAAAACGAGCAAAAAGAGCACAGACACAAGCATAAACGCAACAGAACAAATACAGAGCATATGCAAAAGAATATAGAGCAAACACAGCATAAACAAATGTGCATAAAGAGCAAACACACAAGCATAAAACCGCATTAACAGAGCATACGCAAAAGAGCAAAACAGAACAAAAACACAAATGAGAATAAAGAGCAAACGCGAACAGAACAAAATCAAACAAGCATAAACAGTGCAAAGACAAAAAACCGCAACAGAACAAAGTGAAAGTGACCACCCTTGTCATCAAAAACAGCGCATTTGCAAAAGAGCATAAGCAACAAAACAAAAAAGCCTGCTGCACCTGTCCTTTTATATAGTGCCCTTTTGGATCCGCCCAATTCAGAGCCAGCCAAGCACAGGTGATTAATTTCAATTTAAAAAAAAAAAAAAGTTGAAGGGGGAACAATGCGAACCAATCAAGCTGCGCCAGCACATCCATGCCATTTACAGCCAGTTTTTCAAATAATGACAAAGTCAAATGGCTGTGGCCAGTAGTTTTGAGTGACACACTTATTGGTTTTCACTAACTTTATGCTTCAAAGTTTTTGTCAGATGTTTCTATGATATGAAATGCTTGTAATTACAATTCAGTATAAGTTTCCAATGCTTTTATCGACAATTACATTAAGTTGATGTAAAAAGTGGATATTTGCAGTGTTGGCGTTCCTTTTTCAAAACCTCTGAAATGCTGTTAGTCAACTTTTGGCCAGATCCTGACTGATGGAGCTCATTCTTGCGCTTGCAGTTTGTCAGGATAAAAGCCTTAAACTTATGAAATGCTTGTAATTACGCTTCAGTATATCATAGAAACATCTGACTAAAAGATCTAAAAACATTGAAGCAGCCCTGTTGTTTTGCATTGTTTGCCCTTCACCTTACTTTTAGAGAAATTAATCATCCTTTTTTTTTTTTTTTTTTTCTTTCTTTTTCCTTCTCTTTCTGTACGTGGCTTATCAGCCTCAATTTAGTCTTTACTTGTAGCGTCTTTGGCTCCCATTGTGTTGCTGGTATCCTGGCCATCGTTTCCAACTTAATCATGTTGCTGTTTACTGCCGTTACTTTAAGCTGTGAGTGATTTGGGACACCACCAACACCTGCACTTCTGAACGCTTCACACAAACTTGATTTGTGTTTCAACGCACGACCCTTGTGATAATGTGACTGTCAAGGTGCTCGTAGAAGTGCATAGGGAACTGATGAATGAAGTAAAAACACGGTTTGTTTCTCATTTATCCAAATATATGGTGTTGTGGCATTTATTTATTGAGCATCCTATAATAGTATTTTCTCTTTATGTAGCGTTGTTCTTTGATAGTTTATTTTGCTTTTCTGGTATTTATTACGTTACTGTCCACTAGAGGGCTTCAACTTGTTCCCATTCTTGTCCCAGCCCCCTCTGACTCTGAACCATTCTGTTGTAAAAAATTGCCATGAATACTTGTTGAATTTCAGGGTTATATTCTGCATAACATACATCCTCTAAATCTAGTAAAACATCTGGCCCATCTTCTTCCCTCTATTCTACTTCCTGCTTTCCATCTAGTCATTCTGTTTTCTGTTTTAGGACGATTCTTTGCCCAATGTTCCCATTCTTGTCCAAGCCCCCTCTGACTCTGAACCATTCTGTTGTAAAAAATTGCCATGAATACTTGTTGAATTTCAGGGCCATTCAGATGTTACGAATTGATCAGGTTCGTCACATCCGAGCAACACTGATTAGGATCCCCTTTTTTTTTTTTTTTTTTTTTTTGGGAGACGTCACAGATTCAGCAGCCTTTTTGACGTCATCATGGTTCGAGGTTCTTTATACTAACATGGTTCTATCTCCTGTCTCTGCATGATTAGAATCCCAGGCTGGATTAGCTACTTCCACCATGGGGCATTCATCTGCAGTATTCGGGTTTATTGGCCTCATGAAACTTTCTGTGCTAAGAAGTCCTCCCATTGTTTTACTCCATTCCCCCACCTTGCCCTTATGGGCCCCTAGTATTTGTACCCGGGCCGTCAGGCATTTTAAAAGCATCTAAATTTGGATACAAGTTTGTTTGCACATAAGGGGATGGTTTTGGGGAGGTTCCCATTTGTCTCTCCAGGGCAGGAGGTGCAGCTGCAGCACTTACTTCGGCATGATGTCTTTAACCTTGAGTCTCACTGCACATGCCTCTGTTGTTTTAATTTTACCATTCTTTCTTGTATTAATATATAATTACAATGTGAATTTTATTATTAATATAATTTCCTTATTTATTTATTTACTTATGCCATTTCTACCTTACTGGCACTCCTCCTTTAATTTCTTCTGTAATACCTTAGGTTGTGAAACGTGGGTTTCCAGAAGATGGTTCTTTCACTACTATCTGCCTAAACTAAACGCAAAAGAGAACAGACAAAAATGAACAAACAGAACAAATACAGAGCATTAAGAGCAAAACGGAGCATATGCAAAAGGGCAAAGAGCGTGAGCAATAAAACAAAAAACGGCATAAAGAGATAACAGAGCAAACACACAAGCATAGAACAGCATTAACAGAGCATAGGCAAAAGAGCAAAAACAAACACAAACGATTCAATTCAATTCAATTTATTCTTGTATAGCGCCTTTTACAACAAAGTTGCCCCAAGGCACTTTACATTGATAACAGGTTACAGTAATAGATGTTTAAGATGTTTAAGCCGGACGACTACGGAGGAGGGGAACCAAAAACTCCATTATGTGGAGAGAAAAACCTCTGAGGGTCCAAGGTCAACCGGCTACCCAACCCCATTGGGTATACTAACAGTACAGAGTTAGTTTGGTTTTAAACTCCAGGATCAGTGAGGAGTCCCAAGTTGCTTCCAGGTACCAATGAGCCGCCAGGGTCCCTTGGCGCATCAGATGCATCACACAGACCAGATGGTAGCTCGGCATTGGACTCAGGTGATGACCACAACGGGCCCCCCCCGGACATGTGGGGAGAGAAATGGAATGAGGGGGTCAGTAATGAGCAGGATCCAGTAGTGACAGACACAGAAATGAAACAGTGCGATGGCATGTACAGCAGCACCAGCGACATTACTAGTGGTGCACTATGGTGATTGGTGCGGGTAAGCTAAACTAAAGAAGTAAGTCTTCAGCCGTGATTTAAAGACCAAGACTGAATCGGCATCCCGTACAGAAGCAGGCAAGCTGTTCCACAATCTAGGGGCCCTGTAACTGAAGGCTCGTGCTCCTATACATTTATTTATTTTAAATTAAACGAGCAAAGGGAGCCAGAGCAGAGCAGGGGACGCCAAGAGCCACGGCAGAGCAGAGCAGGGGACGCCGAGAGCCAGAACAGAGCAGAGCAGGGGACGCTGAGAGCCAGAGCAGAGCAGGGGACGCCGAGAGCCACAACAGAGAAGAGTGGAGCAGAGCAGGAGACGCCGAGAGCTACAGCAGAGGAGAGGAGAGGAGAGGAGGCCGAGAGCCACAGCAGAGCAGAGCACGCAGAGAGCTAGAGCGGGGGGGTCGCTCGGGGGGCCACTCGGGGAGAGGTCCGCACAGGGGGCCACTCGGGGAGAGGTCCGGCTCCTGTTCAACAAAACATAGAAGGAAATTGGTTTCCAGTGAATACCAGCTTATAGAAAAAAAATGGTTTTCAGTTTGGATCGTTTTGTTGAGTGAGCGCACAATTCTCTTCCGCCTGATCAGCAGCAAAGAAAATCATGAACGTCTTTAGTAAAATGTGTATTTGTGAGTTGAAAATGTACAAATGAGCTTTAATTGGAGTTTTCTTTTGCTCTTCAGGAGGTTAGCAAAGTTTCCTGAAATTAGCTTGAAGCTAAAGCTAAACGTTGTTTTGTTATGGTAACGGTTACCATAGTAACAGCCCGCCATGGATGAGAATGCAGTGGAGTATTTCCACTATTTGTTACACAGGATTTTCCTCCACATTTCATTGATGATTATTTCTACATTTTGTTGAACATTTTCTTCAGGAACGGAGAATGAGCGGCGGGACGTCTTTACATCCTTCTGTGTCCCCGTTCAGGAGGTGAACTTTCTCACTGAACACTTTGACTAAAGATCATCAGGAGTTTAATTCTGATTGATTGAACTACACAAACATGGCTGCTCTTTACTGAGTATGTTTTCTGATCTTTGCTGTGTGATGTTTCTGTGCAGGAACTCCCATTTGTTCCATCATTTCCTGGTGAAACATCAGTGACTCTCTGGGTGAGAATCAGCTCTTGAACACACCGTCTGAACGGAAGGATTTCTTCACCTGTAAACCCTGATTCATGTGACAGTCTTCTCTATACGCCATACTTGATCTTCCACCCATCTCCACAGCGTTCCTGACGAGAAGTGGACAGAACAGTCAAGATGTTTTCATCCACCTTCTCGAA
>JABMDN010021475.1:0-10559 GCA_017165825.1 Hepsetus odoe
TCAGTGTGCAGACAGTGTGTCTCTGAACATCTCAGAATTCATTCGGCTGCTTCTGTCCTCTCATCATCGATAAACACTAGTGTCCCAGTGCCACTAGCAGCAGTGCACCCCCAATCCATCGCACTGCCTCCACCGTGTTTTACAGATGAGGTGATGCTTTGGATCATGACTTTTGAGTGTTCTCCACCTCGCAGTGCTCCCTCTGTATGCCATCTTCTCTTAATGGTAGACTTCAGAAATCGATACGCCTCCCTCCTGGACAGGGTTCTTCACTTGGTTGGACGTTGTGAAGGGGTTTCTCTTCACAATGGAAATGATTCTGCGATCATCCACCACTGTTGTCCTCCATGGACACCCAGGTCTTTTTGTGTTGCAGAGTTCACCAGTGCTTTCTTTCTTTCTCAGGACGGACCAAACTGTAGATTTTGCCGCTCCTAATATTGTAGCAGTTTCTCTGAAGGATTTTCTTCAGTTTTCACAACTAAAAGATGGCTTGTTTCTCCTGCATGGAGATCCTTCAACCGCATGTTGTCTGTGAACAGTCAAATGTTCCACATGCAAGCACCACACCTCAAATCAACTCCAGGCCTTTTATCAGCTTAATTGATGACGAAATAACGAAGGAACTGCCCAAACCTGCCAATGAAATAGCTTTTGAGTTAATTGTCCAATTACTTTTGGTCCCATTATAAAGAGGGTTGCACATGTTAAGGAGCTGGACCTCCTAAAGCCTTCATCCAGTTTGAATGCTGATCCCTCAAATGAAAGCTGAGAGTCTACACATTCTGTCCATGTCCATTATAGAATCATAATTGGAATATGTTTCAGTGAACAGGTACAAAAGCAGAACTTGTGTCAGTGTCCAAATATTTATGGACCCAACTGTATATGGAACAGATATTCAGGCAGAGCAGCAGGATTGAGACAAAGAGTATAAACAGAGCAGCAACTAAACCAAAAAATTCAACATGGCCCATTCCAGTGCTGACATGTGGCTGCAAGGGGTCCTCTGTGAGGGGTACCCCAATGTTCCAGTCCAATGAGGCCATAAGGCGGCTCCGTTGTCCAGCACCCGCTTCAGCTCTTCAGAACCTTTTCAGTCTCCACATGCTGTGCCTTGATCTGATTCAGCCTTTCTTCAACAGTGGCCGATTTAGTCTCCAGCTTCTCCTGCATGGCTCAAATCTCTACTCCATTCTGAGCATTCTGTGCACTTTGGTTCTCATGTTCCTCAATTTTCTTTAGCAATTATTTTCTGAAAACCAAGTGCAGCTTGAAGGTTCTTCTTCATGACCTCTATCTCTTTCATTAGTTTGCTGACATCATTTTTAGGCTCACCATTGTCTTCAGCCAGAGCCTTCTTTTCCACTTCCATGTTTTCTATTTGGGGCAGTGGTGGCCTTGTGGTTAGGGCGTTGGCCACATAATTGGCGGATGGGGGGTTCGAACCCCTTCCCAATAGGTTGCCCTGAGGTACCCTGGAGCAAGGTGCTGTCCCTGTGATGGGACAAGTGGCTCTGACAAAGAGACAAAGCATCTTTTGGTCTCCAGTTGAGAAAGCAACTTGTTGATCTGTTCCTCGTGTTTCATTCATTTGAGGCAGATGTGACCACCTGTCCCATCAGTAATTCTCTCTGCAGATTGATCTGAATGCTCATGCAGCTGATTTGGTCATCTCATTGTCGGATTTCAGAGAGCAGTGCACTGTGCTTCATGTTGGCCTGCTTGAGATTTTCTGATTCAGTCATTAGTTTCACTAGTTCCCCACCAAGTTGAGTTAATTCCTCTCCAAGGGAACAGACCTCAATCTGGCGATCTTCCATCGCAGCCCCGCCTCTTGGGGCTAACGCTGTCTTCGCAACCCAGCTTTCCGCGATGAGGATGTATAATGTCCTTGATGCCCCGCCCTCCACAATGTGCAGGAAGACATTGTTGAAGCCCCGCCCACCTGTGCTGTCATGAGCGAAGGGCTCGCAGCCCTGCCACCCTGAGCTAGAATGGGAACCGTCTAGTTAGACCCATCCTCCGGGACTACAGCAGCCACCAGCTACCACAGAGCTCGTTTCCTCTTATTTTCATGTACTCACTAAAGCATCTGATTCTTTCTCCTGAAGCTTCTCCAAGCTTTGCTGAAAAGACAACGCCTCCGCCAATCTTTTATTTAAGTCCTCTAGATCCTGTTTCAGTGTATGCACCTTACTTTCTTTGGTGACAAGTGAATTCTCAGGGGCAGTGATGGCCTAGTGGTTAGTGAGTTGGCCCCCGCTTGGAGGATTGTGGGTTCAGACCCCTTACTGGTGGGTTGCCATGAGGTACCCTTGAGCAAGGTGCTGTCCCCGTTGGTTTGCTCTTCCCTGCAACAGGTTTGTGACCTGTCCAGTGTGTGTCCCCTGTCTTTCATCGTTTGAGCTGGGATGGACTCCAGCAACCCTAATTAGGACAAGCAGCCCAGAAAATGACTGTCTGACTGAAGTTCATTCTCTGTTATTTGGTCTGCATTTCTTTTTCCAGAACCAACAGCCACTCTTTTTTTGACTCCTGAAGAGTTTCCACGAACCGCCACCTTATCGTGGTGGAGGGGTTTGCGTGTCCCAATGCTCCTGGGGGCTATGTTGTCGGGGGCTTCATGCTCCTGGTAGGGGCACCCAAGGCAAATAGGTCCAAGGTGAGGGAAGAGACAAATAGCGCTTCAGAGGACCTCTTATGACGAAAAAGACTTTTGGACAACGTTTTCCCTCGCCCGGACGTGGGTCAACGGGGCCTCCCTCTGGAGCCAGGCCTGGAGGCTGGTCTTCACCCATGGGGCCCGGCCGGGCACAGCCCGAAGAGGCAACGTGGGTCCCCCTTCCCATGGGCTCACCAACTGTAGGAGCTGGGCAGTGGCCAAAGACGGGGGCCTTGGTGGTCCGATGCTTGGCTGCAGAAGCTGGCTCTAGGGACGTGGAATGTCACCTCTCTGGTGGAGAAGGAGCCTGAGCTAGTGCATGAGGATGACAAGTTCCGGCTAGACATAGTTGGACTCACCTCGACGCACAGCTTGGTCTCTGGAACCAGTCTCCTTGAGAGGGGCTGGACTCTCTTCTGCTCTGGAGTTGCCACCGGTGAGAGGCGCAGAGCAGGTGTGGGCATCCTTATTGCCCCCCGGCTTTGGGCCAGTACATTGGGGTTTACCCCGGTGGATGAGAGGGTGGCCTCCCTGTCTCACCTTCGGGTTGGGGGACGGGTCCTTAGTGTTGTCTGCGCTTATGCGCCAAAAAGCAGTCTGGACTACCCACCCTTTTTGGGGTCTCTTGGAGGGTGCGCTAGAGAGCGTCCCTGCTGGGGACTCCACATTTCTTCTGGGGGACTTCAATGCTCACGTGGGTAAAGACAGTGAGACCTGGAATGGCGTGATTGGGAGGAATGCCCCCCCCCCCCCGATCTGAACCAGAGCAGTGTTATGTTATTGGACTTTTGTGCTCGTCACGGATTGTCCATAACGAACACCATGTTCAGGCATAAGGGTGTCCACATGTGCACCTGGCACCAGGACATTATGAGTTAATGTCTGTGATGCCTGCTTACCCTCCCCTCAGCCTCTATCAGCAAACAAACTGTATCCTGATCTCAAAGCATTGGAGAGGGAACAGCGGGGTTTGTTGGAGGAAAATAAAGTCACAGGGAGAGATGAGAGTGAGGAACAGGGCTCATCAACCAGTGCATCATCCAGCAACGCGCCACTGAAACACACTTCATGTGAAAAACTTTCTGCAAAGAAAAAACTTTCGCAGAGTGAATGAAAGCAAGAGTGAAAATGAAAGTGACACTGATTATGTCCTGCCCGCCTTGCTCCCATTAGGGAAAGAAGAGGTAAGGTTAAGGAAGAGGATGGTGACATAACCTACAAAACTTTGGTGTCCCATGTTCCAGCGGAACCTGAAAAAATTGACAAATGGTCTAAAGAAACTCCTCATCCCAAAGGTGGATCAAGAAAGACCTGGAGAGAATTGTGCCGCCTAAGAGATATTTATAGGCTCCATCCAGAAGATGCACTTCAGATCCAATCTGCAATGGTTTCTCACTCACGGGTGGGGAGACTGACAGAAAGACTCCATCTGGCTTTGGGTGATGATAAACAAAATCTGAAAGAGGGATGGGAGGCCATAAAAGAATGGCTTGATGAGTTAAATCCAGAACGAACAAATTGGTCTCAAATTACCGCTTGCCGACAGAGGCCAAAAGAAAGCGTTTACGAATATGCTGAACGTTTCCAAGAAGCTTGGCTTGATTATTCTGGGTTTCCCTACATCACCGAAGACAATTATGATGACCAAGCAAATTGTACCCCTTTAAAGACAACCATTGTTGACGGACTAAACTTAGAATTGTCTAGGCTCTTGAAAGTCACGTACCCAGGTTGTGAGAAGGATGTAGGAAAAAATCTCACAAATTTTTGAGACAGCTGGAAGCATGGAATCCGACCTCGCTGTGAAAGTCCGAATGGCTCAATTGGACGGAAATGAAGCCAGAAAATCCAACAAAGCTGATGAAGACAACACTCTGCTTCATATGAGGAAAAACTGGTCATTGGGCAAACAGTGTTGGTTTCGGACGGATCTGAATCAAGCGAATGGCGAACCACAAAGTGATTGTAGAAATGACAACGGATCAAAGAGCAATGACGACACCAGAGAGGGTAATCTAGTCGAGAGATTCCGCAAACTGACCCCGAGTCGACAACGGCAGCTCCTGAGTGCAGCAGAGACAAAAACTGAGTGAGCCTGCTCTCCAGTCAATTCTGGCACTGGTAGAACATCGGGCAGATGGATTGTAGGCCAGCATAACGATTAATGACACAGAAATTGATTTTCTCGTAGACACTGGAGCTGAAATCACTTGTATCCCGACACGAGTTGCAGAAGAAAGCAATTTGCAATTAGGCAAAAATAGAAAGAAAGTAACCACAGCAGGAGGTGAGGTCATCTACCTGCAGACGTCAAACCAGATTGATTTTCAAATTGGACCGGTGACTAAGGAATGTGTGCTATGGGTCGGAGACATATCAGTCCCAATCTTGGGACTGGGTGTAGTGCTTCAAATTGACTCATCATTGGACATCAGACAAGGAAAATTATCTTGAGGCGCTTGGAAAAACTTAAACTGAAGGAACATCCAATATGAGGGGCAGCGGTGGCCTAGTGGTTGGGGCATCACCCACATGATCGGAGGATCGGGGGTTCGAACCCCTTCCCAATGGGCTGCCCTGAGGTACCCTTGAGAAAGGTGCCGTCCCCGTCCCGCTCCTTCCTGCGATGGGCTGGCAACCTGTCCAGGGTGCGTCCCCCGTCCTCGCCTTGTGTGTGCTGGGTTGGACGCCAGCACTCCCCCATGACCCCTTTTGGGACAAGTGGCAGAAAATGGATGAAATCAGGCAAAAACTGACTGTGGCTTTCTGAAGATGGAACCGGTCAAGCTCAAGGGCACCACCCCGCCCGGCACTAAACAATATCCTATCAGTCACGTCTCCTCTGAAGGCATCATCCAAGTCATCAAACAGCTTCAAGAAAATGGCGTCATCACCAAAGCACACAGTCCTTCAAACAGCCCTATGTGGCCAGTAAGGAAAACAGATGGTTCATGGCACCTAACAATTGATTACAGTGTGGCAAATCAATACATTGAGAAACTGACACCATTAGTTGCAAATCCTAGTCTTCCAAGTCCTGAAACCGGAACACAAATGGTTAACGGTTCTCGACATGGCAAACGGCTTTTGGTCCGTGCCTCTCGACAAAGAGTCACAACCTTGGACCGCTTTCACAATAAGTGGCCAACAGTATCAATTCGCCCGTCTTCCACAGGGAATGCACCTCAGTCCTACAGTATATCACATGGCATTGAGACACCACCTTCGTGAACTTCCAGAAATGGAATCAACAGTCATTCAATATGTTGATGACATCCTGATTGCTTCAGAGGAAGAAGATCAACATGAGCAAGATGTTTTGCATATCTTGGACTTCCTCTATGATAAAGGACACAAAGTAAGTTTCACCAAAGCCCAAATCATGCAAGCTGAAGTTGTTTACCTTGGACAGAAGATTTCACAGGGAAAACGAGAAATCACTCAAGATCGAACACAAGCGAACAAGACAGAAAAAAAGCCAAAAACAATTAAGGAATTGCGCTCTTTCTAGGGATTGTGCAATTACAACCGAGCATGGATTAATTCGTACACAGAAATCGCACAACCTTTGACCGATCTGCTAAAAGGACGGAAGGATCCAACAGATCCAATCGACTTGAACCAAAAACAAATCTAAGCTTTCCCAAGCTTCTGCTCGATGGGCGAAATGGTCCACCGTTCAGGAATCATCCAATATTGTCATTGAAAAAGCAAGTATGTCCAACCCTGCGACCCTACTCCCAACAGACACAGAAATCAATGACCAAATAATCACGACAATGGAGGAAGTGGCGAGCACCCAAGAAGTGCCTTTGCAGAATCCCGATCTGGTGCTGTACACCGACGGTTCCTCAATGGTCAAGAAAGGATTGAGAACTGCAGGATGGGCGGTGACAACAGAAACAGATGTTCTGATCAGAGGAAGCATGTCTCTAGTCCCAGTGACCATTCTAAGCACCCTAAGCAGTATTTCAAACAGCAGGTACACAACAAAGCACTGAGTAAACCGTGTGTATCAGCAGAGTTACATCCATTGCTGTGGAGAAGAGGCAGTGTGTGAGGAAAATTGTTGTGGCAGGACAGATTCTGTAGCAGGCTGTGGTAAAGCTGGCCAGGTGTAAAGACTGACAGCTTTCAGTCACAAGAAGCCACAAGCTTGGAGCATAAACATGGTCTTTGTTTCTTCCTACATTCTGGACATCAATTTATATTAACTTTGACATGGTGTCAGCCAACTGTGCCATGATATGCTTGAATAAAGCAATCTTCTATAACCTTTTAAACACACAATAGCTGTATAGCTCTGACAAAGTATTTGCCATTTTAAATTTTACAAAAATATTACATGATGTTTGATTTCTTAGATTTTTTTGTGTTTTCATCCTTTTTTAAATGTTCACTCCTCTTGAATGCTCTGCTGATGATCTTGTGATCTGCGCTGAGAGTAGGCAGCAGCTTGAGGAGAAGCTGGAGAGATTGAGATAAGCTCTAGAGAGGAGAGGAATGAAAGGGAGTTGGTTGAAGACAGAATACATGAGTGTAAATGAAAGTAGTTCAGAGTAACGGCGAGTGTGGAAGAGAGGTGAAGAAAAGAGTGCAGACAGGTTGGAACAGGTGGAGAAGAGTGGCTGGAGTGATCTGTGACAGACGGGTGCCAGCTAGAGTGAAAAGGAAGGTTTACAGGACAGTGTTCCATCATCCACTCTTGAACCAAAAAATAAATAAATAAAAAGATTAAGAGATAAAAGGTTAGTTGATGGAAAAACGCCTTGTATCATATGACAAACATATATATTTATATTTGACTTTCCAACATGGTTTTTTTCTGAGGGTGCAAGTTTAATTTCTTTAATGCTTTTTCTGATTATACTGTGTCACGGTGGCGGAGTGCGGGAAGGACGTCAGTGCTGAGCCAGAGATTCCAGACATACTTTTATTTAACATAAACGTGAATCAAGACACAAAACTGCAACAAATCAGTTCTTCAAACAAGTTCTTCTTGTATTCCTGTGTCTCCTCCGTCACCCATCTCTCCGACTCTGTATTGGGGCCTCTGGAGGACTCGACCGGACAAGGCTCTCCAGCCAATCGGGCATCTGAAAAAGAGCTGAACACATGAGATTCTCTGTGGTTAGAAAAGGAAGAGTTCTTTACCCCGTGCGTGCTCTGCCTCAGTTCTCTGTCCTCCTCGCTCTCCATGACTACTGTTTCATCATCCGAGGTGTGGAATCTTTCGTCTCTTTCATGCAAATGTTGTACAGGCCACAAGTTCCGAGGAGACTGATAAAGTGGACGTGTTATGGGCACAGTATCGGGAAGTAACGTAACGGGCAAAGCGCAATTCCCCTCTGGAACAAGCAGGTGCTGACTGAAGCTTAGTTGTAGTGTTGTGCCTACTGGGATGACATTCACACGGGCATTTTGCATGAGGTTTGGGGGAAGAACAGCTGGTGTAAAGACTCTTTTGGGTGCACTGGCTGCAATAAAGGAAAGGTATCCTTCCACTGCTGCTGTAAATGCTGTTGCTCTCCTCTGGCACTGCTGGCTTTTGGGAGGCCTGGGTAACTGTGTACTTCCATCACTGAGAGGCATGATAACTTGTTCTTGTGCTTTACTGACCTCCCTCTTGGCAACATGGGTTACTCCTCTCTTCTGAGCAGCAGGGGGTTTGACTAATTCCTCAGCCTCTGGTATCTGTGGGTCCTCCACTGGAACATCAGATTGGGCTGTTGGATTGTCATCACCGTTAGCTTCCACAAAGATTCTGGAGCACTCCTCCTCTGGATCGCTCTTTGAAAGGCTAAGGTCAAGAGAATTGAGTACCTCTGAGGAACTAGACTCCATTTCTGTGACTTTACTTACAGGATTCACTAAAACAAGGGAAGAGATCCATGAAGGAAAGTCTATTCCAGAGGTGATGCCTGAGTAAATAGATGGAAGTGACTTATGAACCTGACTGGGAGTCAAATTCCTTGATGTGGTTGCCTGGTTATGCCACTTTATTGACTGTGCAGAAGGAACACATACGTTTTCAGTTCCAGCAATATGTACGGGCATGTTCTGAACAGGTTCACTGAGAAGTTTTCGTCTAGTTGGCCAATATGTTTCAGCAGAGGTCAGGGGGTTCTGAATAGTCCTAGCCTCCCTCCTTGATACTGGGAATGTGGAGGGGAAATAATCCTGAAACTTAATTTCTTGGTCCTCTCTGTTACGATACACGTTTATATTCTCACCTGAAATATCTGTGGACAGTGGAAAGCCTTGGCCTGAAAGAGTCTGAAAGAGAGCTAAACATAGAAGAATCTTTCTTGGCCCTGTGATACTCTGCTCTATGTACCTGCAGGGTGAATCTCACGGAGTCCAGGTTCTCATAAATACAGTGAAATCTTAGTTTTTTGTCCATAATCAAAATTACAAAACTGTGCATTACCTGCCCTCCTTGACCATATTCTCTGGGTGGGTCCTTTTGTAGTGTTTTTCTAATGTTGCCCTGTAATCTTCCAAATTGTACATCACTACCTGCCATCCTGATGAAACCAAATCTGCTTCCCCATAGGAGATTCTGGATGACCGTCACTGTGGAGATAAAGCGAGGTGTCTGTGGGATCGAAAGGTGCAAGGTCAATGTTGACTTTTTTCTGTTTGCCCTCCTTATCCATCTGACTGTTGCTCCACTTTGGAGCTCTCCACTTGGGGTTTATCTGGTACTGGGGCCTGCTGAACCAGTAGTGTTTTCAGGATCTTCACCTCTGGGCACCAGGTCTCAAATACTTCTCCCATACCTCTGACATGATCTTGCAGCTCAGTGAGTTTACTGGTCTCCCTCCTGGCTTTTTCCAGTTCTGCCTGCAGAGTGGCACGGTTGTCTTGCACCTGCTTCAGCTCCTACTCAAAGCTCACCATTGTCCTGTGCTAAAACCTCTCTCTCCCTTTCCATGGTTGCAATGTCACTCTGGCAAAGAGACAAGAGTCCTTTGTTCTCCTCAAGTTGAGAAAGCAGATTGGTGATCTTTTCTTCGTGTTTCAGTCTTTCGTGGGTGGCTGATGTGGTTGTCTGCAGAGCAGAGGCCTTGCTCTCTGCCAGCTGTTGGTTGAGCCTTGTCGGCAACTCCTTCTGTTGTTTGATCTGACTGTTCATGCCGCTGATCTGTTCATCTTGTTGGTGAATGTCTTTGAGAAGTGCACTGTGCTTCATATTGGCCTGTCTGAGTCTTTCTGACTCTGGCCCTTAAGTTCTCCTGGGTACTGTTCAAGCTTTGGGTTAACCAAACTATCTGTTCACTGATGCCCTTACAGACTTTCTCACGCTCTAGGTACCCAGCCTGCCTTTCCTCAAGTTCCCCATTTACTTTAACTAGTTCCTCCTGAAGGGAAAGCACCTTAAACTGGTTGCTCACCTGTAGCTGGTAATTCATGGCCTGAAGAGAGGTCTTTTCATCCGCCAATCTCTTACGCTTTGCATTCAAGACTTCGAGATTCTGGTTACGTGTACAAATTTCCTGATCCTTTACAGTGAGCTCAGCCTCCATTTCTTGGAGCTGCTCGACAAAGGCCATTTTGGCCTTTCTTTGCCCAGAACAGACTGTTGTCCTTTCACTAACCTGGAACGGCACACAATCTTCTAACCTGAACACACAATCTTCTGATCCTGTGGTCGACTCCCTAACCACTAGGCCACCACTGCCCCACTTCTTCTTCTCTTTCTATGTCACCAGGTGTCTGTTTGCAGCTTGTTTTTAATTATTATTCAGCAGTAGTGTGCTGTTTGTTATATAAATTTTTATTTGTGTGGGTTCACATTTTCACACTGCAGTCCATATAATTAATATTTTCTTAGTTTTTCTCCCAGTTTCTTCCAGGGATTTGTACATGGTCAGTTATGACCCCCCACCAG
>JABMDN010021480.1:0-11766 GCA_017165825.1 Hepsetus odoe
CAAGAACTCCTTCTCTGCCTGCTGCCTCGCCTTCGTCTCTGCCTCCCTCCTTATAAATTCTTTTTCTCTCTCATAATTTTCTCTTTGATATGTCATATCTCTCTTCATTTGTTCTTCATGATTCTGGTCTCTTTTCTTCATTTCTTCACTGAAAGCTTCTCTCTGGGTTTGAAGTTTCTGTACCAGTTCTTCTCTGAGCTTCAGGTTTGTCTCTAACTTTATTAGAGCTTCTCTCTTTTGAAATTCCTGCTCCTTTTCTCTCTTTTGTTTTTCCAGAGTTTGTCTCTCCTCCTCCATGGTTCTCTTCATTGCCTCCATCTCAGAATCATATTTAGCTTTCAGTTCTTCTTTCTCTCTCTCTATCTCCTTCTCTCTCTCCTTCAGAATTCTCTCCTGTTCTTCTTGTAGAGCTTTCTCCACCTGCTGGAACATCTCAGTAGTGTAGCAGCTCCCTCCATTCATGTTCACCATGGAGTCTATCTTCTCCAGCAGAGCAGTGGGACCTGGGCTCGGTCTTCGGGATTACTGTTGTTGAACACATGGTACCTGTTTCCACAACATCTAATGAGGTCCTTTGTGCTCTGTCCAGAATTATTATTGAACTGTTCAGTGGTGTTCTTCTTTAGGTCATCTCCTTTGGTGAACAGCACCATGGTGTTGATGTTTTAGCTTCTTCACCAAACTTGCTGTAAAACGCTGTCCCAGTGAAAGAACCAACAGGAAAACGTGTGGTGCTGCCATGGCGATCCACTTGGTGATTTCCTTCCTGATCTCTTCATTAGGAATCTTGGTGACAAACAGTCCTGGAGTGTCAATCACAGAGATCTGTCTCCCTCTGACTTCAGCAGACTCCCTCTGACACACACCAGTAACTGAAGTAAAAGAAAGTTCTCTCCCCAGGATGGTGTTTCCTGAGCCACTCCTCCCCACACCAGTCTTCCCCAGAAGAACAATCCTCAGATCTTCCTCTACAAAGAGAAATTAGTCAAGTCAGTCTCACAGTTTCTTCATCATGTTCTGTAGTTCTCCAAAAATTATTAAAGCATCAATCAAGTCTTTAAACAGAGAATAAAGTGTTCAGAACACAAGCTGACCCTCACAGCAGCTTCTGTAGAAACAATCACTGGAAAAAAAACCCTGGTATATAAAATCACTGATATAATTTCACTGATATAAAATCACTGACATGAGTCAGTCCAGGTTTAAACACAATATTAAGGCTCTAACAGTGAGTCTGTCTCTGCTTTTACACCATATTTACACTAGATTAATAGAAACTAAAGTCTTTGTTCATTTGTAATAAAGTAAAGATAATTACCTTGATTTAAGTTTGATTTACTGATTTTCCTCTGCAGTTCTTTAATCTCACACTTGTATCTCAGCAGTGTTTCTAAACCTAGTTGTGTAGCAGCTTCCACTGTTTCATTCCAGCAGCTGATCAA
This sequence comes from Hepsetus odoe, assembly GCA_017165825.1. NCBI lineage: Eukaryota > Metazoa > Chordata > Actinopteri > Characiformes > Hepsetidae > Hepsetus > Hepsetus odoe. The sequence continues at coordinate 1,443 of JABMDN010021480.1, forward strand.
CTCTCTGTAAAAGTGCTGAACCTCCACCAGCCTCCCAAACTCATACTGGGTCAGAAGGATCTCAGATCAAAACACTCCTCTGAACATTTCACAAACATCTGGAGTGACTTCCTCCATCTGTACTGACTGATTCTGAGGCTCTGCAGCGATGAACGCTGTGGTGTGGCTATTAGATTTGGGCCCAAAGATCATCTGAATGTTCTCCATCTCTCCTTTGTCCTCTTCAGTGAATTGTCCCTCAGGAAGGACAAGGAGAATGCATGAACTCCAGGATCACAGAGAGAGACACAGCGGAGAGTCTCCCTCATCACTTCCTCCTGTTAGAGCTGAGTGTTGTAGAGAGCTGGTATCTCCACCAGGCTGACCAGACGTCCACACACTTCTCCCTCCCTCCTCACACACACTGAGCTGGAGTCTGGACTGAGATCCTTCTGACCCAGTATGAGTTCTGATATGTAGGACTTCAGCACTCTGTCACTGCCACACAGAACCAAGTTCAACTTCTGAGGAACTGAAAGAGAAGCACAGAGAATCGACACATGGAAACTTCGTCATTGATTCGTCTCAGCATCTGTTTTTGTTGTGCTTGTGCTGATTATTAGTGTTCTGTAGTGATCGACTGGCTGGCCTCTGAGACTTAACTTTGTGGCTGCAGTTTTCATTTTGGCTTCTGGTGCTGATCTTGGAGTGATTGACCAGGGCTCTTAGTACTTAAATCAACATGAACACCAAGGTGTCGGACCTCTAGAGGCTTGCAGTTACACATAAACCTTCTATTAACCACCACTAACCAACGCTCACAGGCAGAAATGGCTGCAGTGGTCCAGAACTACATGAAGACTCATTTTCAACAGTCTTGATCACTGATGAGTGCCAACCATGGATGGTCCAGATGGATGGAGTTATGCTATCAGCATCCTCCCCTGACCTTGATCCTAATGAGAATCTTTGGAGCTTCCTCAAGCAAAAGATCTATGAGGGTGGGAGGCAGTTCACATCCAAACAGCAGGTCTGGGAGGCTCTTCTGACGTCCTGCAAAGAAATTCAAGCAGAAACTCTCCAAAAACTCACAAGTTCAATGGATGCAATAATATTTTGATTGAAATAGCTTTTGATTTCAGTAAATATGACCTCCTAATGCTGAAAATTCAACCAATGACCATTTTCAGTTCTTTACAATCTTTAAAATGTTCTGAAACTCTGTGCGTAATGATTTGGAACAGTTTTTAATAAATGAATATAATAAATATATAAATAAATATAATATAAAAAGAAATAAATGTTTTAAATTTGACAAACATACTGTTATTGTTCAGTAACATTTGAATGATACTCTAACGGTTGATGACTTGAAAATTAGGCTGACTGTCACTTCAAGTCAAGTCAAGTGGGTTTTTATTGCTTCAACTATTTAGGAAAATCAGAGAGAAATTCCATTTGCATAATAATTTGGTACGTGGTGTAAAACTGTCTCTCAGGTCGGACAGAACACACAGGCATCAGTTTCATTCTCATTTAAAAATCTAAACAAAGACCAGACGCTACGGCTCCGTGCAGCAGCTCCACTGGAGGTCTCCCACTCTTTTGGGCAGTGGTGGTTTATAAAGGACTCTTGACTCTGGCTGACAGTCTTTACTGACTTTTAGTTTGTCCCTCCAGACAGTGTCCACCCTCCCACACAGTTTCAGCTCGTGAAGAACCTTCACTGCAGTGATATTTAACTGTACCACTCACAGCCTGCATGTTCACATCAGTACATGCTGAGACGTCCAGTAGACTGCCTGACAACTGACAGTCACTAAAATCCACAGACAGTCTACGAAAAGGATCAGAAAAAGTTATTTCTCCTCTGCCTTTAGTGTGTCCCATAATGCAGTTGTAAAATTCTCTACATACCTGTGCTGCCACATTCTTTAAGCCCCATCCTGCCGCCAACACAATGTCGCAGAACTTGACCACCTTTCCAGCACACAGTTTCGCTGCTAAGCCAGAAAGAGAATCGCAGTCTAAACATCTAAATGAGCCCCAAACACTAGGGGCTCCTCCAGTAGCCAGTGTAGAGAGGACAGAAACTAAAACACACTTCAGATGTTTCCAGGCTCTAAAAACACTGCTGTACAACTGTGATGGGGTGGCGGTGGTCTAGTGGTAGGATACTTGCCTGTGGACCTATGGATCAAGTGGTCCCAGACACACATTCAATGTAGGAGGAACTGGACCCAAAAAGCTGCCTTTCTGCCCTCGAGATACATGCCTCCTTCATCCCTGGGCAAGAAAAACAGACTCTGAGGCACCCAATGGAGGCGGTCCCAAAAGAAGGTCACTTACATCGACTCAATCCTCGCTAGCAGTCTAGCTGGTGCAGTCCACGCCATGCCATGCCACAATGAGGATGCCAACAGATTGTTGAGGACCAGGATCCGACCCCTATAAGACATGTGAGGAAGGAGTTATCTCCACCTATCCAGTCAACCCGTGCACCGTGTCCATCAGTCTGTCCCAGTTTTCCCGGATTGAAGCAGCTTCGCCAAGATGTATCAGAAGCCGAGGTACTTCTGTCCACCCTTCCCTCCACTGCAGTCCCCAACAAGGAGTGCCTCACTTTTGGCCCAGTTCACGCTGAAGAAACCACAATAATATTTATATAATATTATTTTATAAAAACAACATCATCAGCATATGCAGAGAGTTTAAAACAGCTTTGAACACTGATCAGTGCCCGACCCGAGAGCTGAGACCGAATCTTATTTAAAAATAGCTCATGATGAGACCTGGGCTGAACCCCATCTCGCTCAGTACCCACCACAGATATGGATGTCAAACGCCTTTTCCTGATCTAGAGAAATCAGACCAATACTCTAGAGAAGTCCAGAACATCATGAATCAAAGCAACATTATTGTGGATGGACCTGCTAGGAACACAGTACGTCTGATCTGAATGCACTGCAAATTCCATTACAGTTTTCAATCTCAGAGCAAGTGTTCTAGACAGGATCTTGTAGTCGGCACACAACAAGGAGACGGGTCTCCAGTTGTTGATGTGCCTCAGATCCCCCTTTTTAGGCAACAGAGTGATCACTGCTCTCCTGCAACTCAAAGGCAAAACATCCCCAGACAAACTGTCGCTCAGTACTTCCAGCAGGTTGTCCCCCAGGACAGACCAGAAAGCCTTAAAGAACTCCACTGGGTGACCATCTATACCCGGCGCTCTACCGTTCTCCAGCCCCTGCAGAGCAGAGTGGAGTTCCGCCTTCATCAGCTCATCATCAAGGCCAGCAAAATGGTCGGCAGGTACCTTGTTTAATCCATCAAGGAAGGCGCTCAGGCGGTCCTCATCAGCTGAAAGTTCCATGTTGAACAGCTGCTGGTAAAGACTAACAGCTTTTCTCCGGATGTCATCCTCATGGGTCAACTCCTGACCCTGAGGAGAAAACAGAGAAGAAACGTGTTTGTTCTGCCTGTTTGTTTTTCTCCAAGCCAAAGAAGAACTTGGAGGGTGCATCCATTTCAGTAGCACTCTGAAAACCTCACCAGAGCTCCCTGCACTTTAACCACTAACAGGTCCTCTGACAGCATCGTTTTCCTTTTGAGAACTTCAATATGTTCTCGATTTCCTGTGGAGTCTTGTAAAGCCTGGGGTTCCACAATCTCCTTCTCCAGAGCTTTCATAGACCGAGTGATGTCCTTGGTCACGTTGAGAGTGTACTGCTGGCACAGCTGCTTGATTAAAAAACTTTACCACCACCGCTGAACAGAAGTAAAACCAGACTTACGGTCTCTAAAACTATTACAGAAAAAGGTAAAAACAGACTTAAAATGCAAATCATTTAAAAGCGAGGTGTTAAAATGCCAGTATGCGCTTTTTGATCTCACCTTTTTTATATAGACAAAACAGGTCACGAGACAGATATCAGAGAAGCCCACCGGTATAATCTTAATCTCAATGACAGCCTCCTCCAGCAATCCACCAGGTCATGAGCCTCCACCAGGTCATGAGCCTCCACCAGGTCATGAGCCTCCACCAGGTCCACCAACCTTATAACGGCTCCCTGAGTGGGTCTGTGGGGTTCAGGGTGATCCCCATTCTCTGTGCAGTTCAAATCCCCTCCAATAAAAAGAAAATAACAAGTAATATTAAAAAGGGACTCACTGTTCGTAAGAAAGCGACCCTCTCCAGACCCACAGTTGGAGCATAAACAGTCGCAAATCAAAACAGATTCTCATTTGCTTCTCATTCTCATTTCTCTTGCACAAGCAGCACATCAATAATTTTTTCTTCGAGGGTAATCTTTTATTTCCAGTAAAACAGACAGATACTCACAAAGATCACTGTTTCAGCCTCTCCACCAGCATGAACACATGGCTGGGAGTTTCACACTGATGTAACGGTGGCGTGGTACCGGAGGGACGTCAGTTCAGAGCCAGGAGTTTAGAACAGAAGTTTATTACTCACAGAGACAAAAACAAACAACAAGGAACCAAGACTGCAGTTCCTACTCAGGATAACTACAGACAGACAGACAGACAGACAGACAGACAGACAGACAGACAGACAGACAGACAGAACAGACAATGACAGACAGACAGACAGACAGACAGACAGACAGACAGACAGACAGACAGACAATTACACATAGGACTAACCTACCTAATGAGCCGCGCTCTGTTCTGACTCATCGGGGCTTAAATAGTCAGCCCCAATGATGCACACCTGTGCCTGCATGGGCTCAGGTGTGCTCAGTCAGAACAGAGCGCCCTCTAGCGTACCCAAAACACCTTATACGTGACAGAGAGCGCCCTCTAGCCTGCCCAAAACACACCACACGTGACCAAGAGCGCCCTCTAGCGTGCACAAAACACCACACACGTGACAACTGAGACCCTGAAAAAGATCTTTCTGCTTTATAGATGGGAAACAAGGACAGGAGAGCAAAAGAAAACTGAAAGAAATAAGAAAATATTTCAGCAGAAACTGAAGACGATTCCAGGCAGAACATGCGTTAGAGAAAGATTGCGTCATAGAAACATTTATTACATCTAAAACTGAAGGATATACTAACAATACTGCACCCCCCCCCCCCTGCTGGCCAGAACAGGAACTGCGTTCTGGTGTTAAAATCCACTGAACACATTTCATTTTCAGTCCAGTTTCAGCGGCTGATTCATTTCTGTTGAATCACTGATTCCTTCACTTCAGGGCTTTGAAGTGAATGTTTGCACAAAATTTTTACTTGTTTAATAATTGAGCAAATGCATACACTTAATAAATGTAATCACTGTTTCAATCATCACATCTTCTGTCATCTTGACAGGTTCTCCTCCTGCTCCTGATAGGCTGGTGCCTTTGTTTTATTTCCTGTACAAGTTCAGGTAAAGTCTTGTTTCTCCTCATTTCTTCTGTGTTCTGAATGTTGTTCCGTGTGTCTGGTTTGTTTTCACACCAGCTGCTGCCGGTTTGTGTTCTAGTGTTTGAAGGTTTCAGATTTTGGTTAGTAGAACATACGATGGGTCGCTGTGAAGATGGAACTTCAACCTGTGGGTTCCTCTATTTTCTGCTGGTTATCTCTAAAACTGAGGTTCTACCACATCGTACTTTAATGTCAGAAATGCTTCAAGTATGGTGACGAGATTTTGGACAGAAATCTCATAGTTTTGTCCAAAGTCTTTGATCTTCAGTTGCAGTTCATCGGTTTAAATAAGCCTAAACAAAGAACACCTGCTGAACAGTGTCTTCCACCGTCAGTGATTCTCCAGTTAGAGATCAGACAGTCAGTTTAGTGGACTGGTTAGTTTAGTGGACTGGTCAGTTTAGTGGACTGGTCAGTGGTTTGCAGATGTGATGTGGTGATGCTGAGTCACACAGACACACACAGAATGATAATTCTGGCTCTCAAAACAGTGGAAGAGGGTCAGCAACCTGGACACACTTTGTGTATCTTTAAGTCTCTCTGTCTGAGACACCAGCAAGGACGATGGAGTCCATCCAGAACCATCTCCTTCCTGCACTCCTGCTTTTGTTTCCTGTGTTCATTTTAGCCCCTCACTGGTGTCCAGTACACTCTCCCACTCCAGGGTGAACACCAGTTCAAACTCCACACCGTCTGGTGTTTCCCTTCTTTCCTGTGATGCTGCCAATTAACCAGCTTTAAGAAATCATTTTGGATCTTCAGAGTTTATAACAAACATACTTTGATGAGGTTCTGCAGACACTGCTGTCAGTCCCAGTAAAACAGGAGGAGCTTCAGAAAAGCTTTTGTTGGAAAATGAAACAATGTTTCTTAATGAAAGAATAAAAATATACAACTATTATAAACTATTCGTTTTCATTTTTCCTTTTTTTTTTTAACACACATCCAATTAACAAATGAATCGACCCTTCTGCCTGGCGCTGTTCTTTTTGACTCAACTTCTGCCCTGCCATCTTTCACTCCTTCTTCATGACCCTCTTCAAATCCTTCCTCTTTTGCTTCTTTCACTTTTTCATCCAGTTGGGTATTAAACTCCTCCTCTGCCTGTTTTCTCGCTTCTTCTTCCGTTCGTCTCTTCAGTCTCTCCATCTCTTTGTCGTGAATCTCTTTAATGAAGTCCAGGTTTCTCTTCTCAGCTTCATTGCGTATTTTCTCTTCTTCCTCTCTTTCTTTTCTAAACGTCTCCTGCTGCTTCTGGAGCTTCTCCTCCATTTCCTTTCTGAGTTGTTCATCCTTTTCTTTTCGTTCGTTCTCCTCTTTTTCTCTCTGCACCTCCATCTGTTCTTTCATCTGCCTGATCTTTTCATTCGCTTCATCTTCTATTCTTTTCCTCTCTTCTTCTTCTCTCTCGTTTCTCTCCCTTTCCTTTGACTCTCTCTCCTCTGTTTCCTTTTGTTTTTGCCACTCGTACTGTTTTTGTTTTCGAATTTGCTGTAAATTCCACTCTTCCTCTCTCACTGTTATTTTTGTCTTCCACAGTTTGTGCTCTTCTTCTTTCTCTTTCTTCTCTTCCTCCATCTTCCTCTTCAACTCTTCTAGCTCCTTCTTTTTACTTTCCTCTCCATCTTTTATTTTCTCCTCTAAATCTCTTCTTTTCTTCTCCTCCTCTGCTACCTTCTGTTCATACTCCTGCTGGAGTTTCTTCTGCTGAACTGTCTGCTTCTTCAGCATTTTCTCTTTCTCTTTCACAAACCTCTCCAGTTCCTGCCTCTGTTCTTCTTCTTTCTTTTTTATTCCCTCCTCCTCCTTTTCTCTTCGTCTCTGATCTTCCTCTCTTTGTCTCTCCCACTGTTTTCTGTTCTCTTCTCTTACTCTGTTAATCTCTGCCATCTGTTCTTGCATCCTTTTCTCATCCTCTTCTCTTCTTTTCTTAAAATCTTCTCTTTGCATTTGTTCCCTCTCTGTCATCTCTCTTTTTATTTGCTGTTCTTTCTCTTTGAGCTCTGCTTCTCTTCTTCTAACTTCTGCTTCTTGTCTTTCTTTTTGTTCCTGCATCTCTTTTTTCAGTGCCTCCATCTCAGATTCATATTTAGCTTTCAGTTCTTCTTTCTCTCTCTCGATCTCCTTCTCTCTCTCCTTCAGAATTCTCTCCTGTTCTTCTTGTAGTTTTTTCTCCACCTGCTGGAACATCTCATTAGTGTAGCAGCTCCCTCCGTTCACTTTCACCATGGAGTCGATCTTCTCCAGCAGAGCAGTGACCTGGGTTTGGTCTTCAGGATTCCTGTTGTTGAACACGTGGTACCGGTGACCAAATTCATACAGGACTTTTCTCAGATCTGGTCCAGACTTTTCTAAATAATGATCAATGTTCTTCCGTTTGAGATCATCACCTCTAGTGAAGAGCACAATAGTGTATGTTTTAGATCTTTCTCCAAAGGTTTCTATGATCATCTTCACTGTGTCCTTCTCCTCTTGTGTGAAGCGTTGTCCTACTTTTAGTACCAGCAGGAAGACGTGTGGACCTGGAGCTGCCATTGAGATGCACTTAGTGATCTCTTTAGTGGTCTCTACATTATCGACCTTAGTGTCAAACAGTCCTGGAGTGTCGATCACAGTCACCTGTCTCCCTTTGATTTCCACCGTCTCTTTCTGACACAAAGTGGTGACAGATTCATCTGAAAGGTCCTCCTCAAACACATTTTCTTTTCCTAAGATTGTGTTTCCTGTTGCACTTTTTCCAGCTCCAGTCTTCCCAAGAAGAACAATTCGCAGAGTCCCAGGACTTTCAGTTAAACCTTTACAGAGATTTAAAAATAAAATCAATCAGTTATCAGTTAAAGATTAATTAATTTAATAAAATAGGCAAAAATGAAAATACTTCACCTGGGGGTTGATTTCTCTTTTCCAGTGTGAAATTATCAATTTGGTCTTGTAGATTTTTTATTTGTCTTCTCATTTGTAACATTGTTTCAACTTGGGCTTGTGCGTACATGGTCATGGTGTACCCTCTGCCTCCGTTCTTTGTCTGAAGATCTTCTAAATGTGTTATGAGCTGTTTCACATCTGCTTTGGTGTCTACAAACATGTGTCGTCCTCCAAAGTCCTCGATTACAGTCTGTACGTTCTTGTCCAACTGTCTGTCCTGAGACTGCGGTCTGATCAGGACGAAGGTGTGGATGGTGAGTTGGGATCCAAAGAATCTCTTGATCTTCTTAATTTCTCTTTTCTCCTCATCAGTGTGGTGTCTTCCAGGAAGGACGAGGAGAAAAGCATGAACTCCGGGATCACAGAGAGAGACACAGTGAAGCGTCTCCCTCATCACTTCCTCCTCTGAGAGCTGAGTGTTGTAGAGAACTGGTATCTCCACCAGGGTGACCAGACGTCCACACACTTCTCCCTCCCTCTTCACACACGCTGAGCTGGACTCTGGACGTGACTTCTTGAGTAAAAGTTTAGAAACGGAATCCTTTGCTTCTGTTTTTCTCTCAAACAGCACCAAATTCAAACGCTGTTTAGAAGCTAAAAGAAAGAATAATTCATGTCAAACTGTAGTTTGTTTTAAAATGAACAGAATAAGAGATGAAAGCAACATCTGAGTAACTTTGGATCCTGCTTTCATTTTGATCTTACTTTGACAATTAACAACTACACTGTGTGCACCATTATTAGAGAAGTGAGTGTTTTCTGGATTAATTTTAATCTGTAACAAATCCTGAGCTATCAGTCAATCCAGAATCTTAAAACCCTGAAATCTGAATGTTTTTAAAGGAGATGTGAGTGTGAACGTATTTGTTACAATTATTAGGACACTATTATTGCAGAATTATTACACAACTAAATGAAAAATGTTTTCAAGAGTATGTGCACTGGAGGATCATGGGTTCCAAGTAGCTTCAAGCTCTTTCTGTTCCATTCTGTCTGAGGAGGAAGAGAAGCGCCAAATAATTCTGCACAACTTGATATTGGGTACTGATCTCCTTAGGCCACACCCTCTCATTACAAAACACACTTCAATCCAATCAGCATTTGGGTAATACAGTTTTGAATATTTAGGAAAATGATGATCTGGTTACCATGGTCACCTGCCTAGTAAAAGTCCACACAGTGTAGATAAACACTGCAGATCAAGTTCCTCCTTCATGGTGATGATCTTCCTTAATGACAGTGTCCTCGTTCAGGAGACCAACACTCTTATACTTTCACTCCCTGCTGCACTGCAAACACTGTCACAATGCTAAATAACCCATTAAAACTGCATGAACCTCGTCATCGCTGATATTGACTGATTGGGTCTGAGGGTCCTTTAATACGGTCAGCAATGTTGAATACAACTTTCTTCATTACCGTTCCCTGAGGCATTATTAATAAACACTGCTCTGTTTCTGTTTCAGTCACACTCTCCAGTCATTAAAACACTGTCCACAAATGCTCACTCCACTGAAAGAAAAGTTTAAGGTTCCAGCCCAAGGCCGTTTTGTCAGGAATGTATAAACAATGTTTATCACACAGGTATAAAATCTGTCCTCGTCCCTTCTTCAGAGCAGCACTGATTTATAGAGCAGCACTGATTTACAGAGCAGGACTGATGTATAGAGCAGGACCGATTTATAGAGCAGCACTGATTTATAGAGCAGGACTGATTTATAGAGCAGGACTGATTTACAGAGCAGCACTGATTTACAGAGCAGCACTGATTTACAGAGCAGGACTGATTTAAAGAGCAGCACTGATTTACAGAGCAACACTGATTTACAGAGCAGCACTGATTTATAGAGCAGCACTGATTTACAGAGCAGCACTGATTTATAGAGCAGCACTGATTTATAGAGCAGCACTGATTTATAGAGCAGCACTGATTTAGACTGAATCTGAATGTTACTCACCATCAGAGTGTTTACTGCCAGCACCACGTCCTG
>JABMDN010021501.1:0-11771 GCA_017165825.1 Hepsetus odoe
CACAGTCCAGACAGGACTTTACAGCCTCCAGCTTCTCCTCACTGCAGTAATCACACAGAACCTTTCTGGATTTGGAGGAAAGTTTCTCAGGAGATCTGCTGGATTTCACCTGAACAGACTTCTTGAACTGAGCAGCCAGTCCAGAGATGAAGGTGTTCACAAATAGCTCAGGTCTTTTGGGGAATTCTCTCTTACAGACTGGACACTGGCAGAGTGGACTGCTGTCCCAGCACTCTCTGAGACACACCATGCAGAAGTTGTGTCCACATGGAGTAGAGACTGGATCAGTGAACACATCCAGACAGATGGAGCACTGGAGCTGATCTTCAGACAGGACACTGCTGGAGGAGGCCATGACTGACAGAGGGATAATTTTAAGAGATTTCACCAGTTTCACTTTTCCAGTCCTGGGCCGCTTTCCTGCTGCTTCACAGTTTATCTGCAGTGCTTTCACTTCCTGTAGGAAAGATGGGAGATGTTCCAGACTGATACTTTTGTCTTTTTTAAAAGAGATTTGAAATCATAAAAGAGAGGAAAAGTCACAGAAACTACCAGATTGTCTTTTCTCCTCCCTTTATTCGGCTTCTGCTCCCTCCCAGTTTAGATGCAGTGCTTTTAGTTCCTGTAAGAAAGAAATAAAGCTGAAGAAAGGCTGAAGACTTTGTCCTGCTGTAAAGAGCTGACCTCTGTTCATGAATCGTCTTATCTTATCTTTCGTTTCTTCAGAAAGGCAAGATGAGGGAAGACTGTCCCACCTGTCCAGGTAGATATGTATTGTATTTGTAAGGTTCGGACAGCAGGTGGCAGAAATGTACCACTACAGTCCTTCAGTCTGATTGTGCTGTTTGTCTCTTGTGCTGCTTGTCTGTTATCATGTGTAGATCATTAAATAAACTGTTTGCATTTGCTTTTTTAAATTTTCCTAAATGTGAGAATCTGTGATTGATTTAAAAGTTACTTATTTAGTACTTATTTATTTATCACCTAAATTTACTAGTCCAAATATCACCATGGTAACATTACATGAATCCAGATTTGCCCCCATTTATTTAAAATTTAAACATGAATTATTTTAATGATATATTGACACTGAGCTGAGAAGAGTTTAAATGGAAAATACAAGTGACTGACAGAGAACTTTCCAAAAAGAGCAAAGAAAACAGAAACAGCAGCAGTGAATGAAAGATCTCACCTGAACAACTGGAGGGATGTTCAGCACTAACACCACCTGTTTACCTCTTCTTCATCTGTTGGATCATCTCCTTCTTCAGAGTTTAACTTTCGTATATTTAGTTCCTCTAAGAAAAGCTGGAGAACCTTAAAACTGAAAACTGTGTCCCACTGTAAGGACCTGGAATCTGTTTATGAAACACTTTTGCTTTACTTTTATCTCACCTGAGTGACGTCATGAGGCCACGCCCATGATTTCAGTAGGGTTTTTGACCAGCAGGAGGCAGATATTCACCAACAAATTTACAGCTTCCCAGAATTCAACTCTAACTCAGTTCATCAGTTTATTCAACACATTAAATATAATCTTGTCTGTTCAGTCCAGTCTGTAAAGGGTGATAAACATTAAGGAATGATGGAAGATAACAGTGTCTGACACTCGTTCTAACTCATCAGTGAACAGCACCATAGCTTCAGCCAGAACTGTAAATTTGTACTGTTCTGGACATTGAGGGTTTAATGCAGATAGACTCGTAATAAGACACAGCCTGATGTACTGAATGAACTGAGAGAAATGTGCTCAGACTTGGCTGTGCTAAAAACTCTTACTGCTGAAGTTGCACAAATAAAAGAGTCAATCCGACAATCCCCACCAGTGGTGCAAGAGTGTGCCCTCACCCCTCAGTTCCAGCAGCAACGATGTCAAAACTTGTGGCCTCCCCCCTGGTGATGAGGTGAGGTAAGATGTGATGTAGCTCAGTACCAACATCGGTTTGCCAGGCAGCACTACAACGGTACTCCACGTCGTGCATGGCAGTGAAGTTTCAGCTGTCACCAAAATAATGTTGAGTATTGTACGCACTGTTACAAATGTGGTAGTGAGGAGCACTTTCTCGCTGGGTGTAGAGTCCGGGGAACAAGACCATTTAAACGAGAGAGGGTTACCCCCGCGGGACAAGGAGTAACCAGACAAGTCGACCTTGGACCCTCAGAGGTTTTTTTTCTCCACACAGTGGAGTTTTTGGTTCCTCTCCTCCATAGTCATCTGGCTTTAACTTCTAGTACTATAACCTGTCTACCATCTACCATCTATGTAAAGTGCCTTGGGGCAACTCTGATGTGAAAGGCGCTATACAAGAATAAATTAAATTGAATTGAATCATGTACAGTGTTTGTTTCACCCTTGCGATGTTGACTGTAAGAGCAGGTTACAGCCACTATCTGCAGCAGAGCTCAGGCAAGCACAACAGGATGATCAATACATAAGTCCAGTAATGCAACTCAAGCTAGCCAACACAAAACCATCAGGATTTGAGATGAAAACCATCAGCAGACAGAGAAAATGTCTTCTGTGTGGTCGGGAGAAACTGCAGATGATAGATGATGATGGCGTCCTCTGTCAAAAGGCTGGAAATAGCAGTCAGTTGGTACTGCCTGAAAAGTATAAGGCTACAGTCTTAAAAGATGAGATGAGCCGGAAAACAGATTCTTTTGGCCGTATGTGCAAAAAGAGATAGAACATTATGTAGCCAGAGCATGCACATGCTTGAAACAAAAGACACCTAGCAGAGAGACAAGAGCACCACTTGGTAATGTTGTAACTATGCAGCCCTTCGAGTTGGTGTCCATTAACTTTCTCCACCTGGATAAATGGATGGGTATGAGTATATATTGGTCACTGGTGACCATTTTACCTTCTTCGCTCAGGCATATCCAACCAACTCGAAGTCTGCCAAGACAGTTGCTGATTGGATTTTCAATGACTATGCCTTAAAGTCATTCTGACTTCCTGCTCGAATTCACCATGATCAGGGCGGTGAGTTTGAGAATCAACTTTTTGCACAGCTGAAGAGGAACTGCGGTGTATTAGGGTCAAGGAGGATACCCTACCACCCCCAAGGAAATGGGCAGGTGGAGCGTTTTAACCGTACCCTTCTGCAGATGCTCTGACCGGAAAAGAGAAAACTAATTGCAAGGCATCACTAAATAAAAGCATCTATGCATATAACTGCACCAAGTCAGAAGTAAAAGGATTTTCACCTTTCTACTTATTGTTTGGGACGTCACCATGGCTACCGATTGATCTCATGTTTAGTCGCACTTCAGGAAGTGGAAACACAGATCACCAAACACACATGGAGACATAGCAACAGGAAATTCAGCAAACCTATGACATAGTGAGAGAGAAGACTGGGAAAACAGCAGAGAGAAGCAAACAAAATTATGATGGAAAGGTGCAAAGTTTGTACCCAGGCGATCGCGTCCCTGTCAGGAATCTGACCCCAGATGCAGCACTGGTAAACTCTGCAACCACTGGGAAGATAGTGTTCATGTTGCAGTTCACCAGATGGGCAAGGGAATCCCAGTATACAAAGTGAAACCTGAGCAGGGAAGAGGACGAGCGAGAGAGTTACATCGGAACCTGTTGTTACCGTGTGATTACCTACTGCTGGAAATTCATTCTGAGACAAAGCCAAAGGAAAAGACAAAGAAAAGCAAACCAGCACTCTCCACTGAAAGCACAGATGGAGAGGAAGAGGATGATGAAGGGGATGAATATATGTATTTTCTGGAATCTGTGGCACATCCTCAAACAAGGTCAGCTGGTGCACCAGGTGCAAGGCGTGATACTGTGTATACTGACATAACAGGGGAGCATGAGCCTGAGACACAACTGCTGAATGCACAGAACCTGAGGAAATAACTGAGCAGATTGAGCCCCAAATTCATGAACATGTGGAGGTTCAAAGCAGTGACAACAACCACAATGAGGAAGAACTGGTCGAAGTAACTGGAGAAGAACATGGACCAGACTCCCCACAGTCAACATCCAGTGAGAGTGTTGATGAAGAGGCGCCGAGCTACCAAAGGCCGCAAAGAGAAAGGAGAACCCCTAAACTCTTAACATATGATCGACTAGGGACTCCGGTTTGTTACAAAACATGCATGTTTCGATACCATGAAACCCTACCAGTACCAGCCAAACAAGGCAGTAACTTGGACCATGAACTGGGTGGGGAAGACCTATTGGACATCACCAACCTGTTTTCATGTATAGATGTTAAAAGAAAAAAAAATGTATCCTTTAGTTGCAGAGAATGTACAGTTGTTTTAGTAAATTGTGGTTGCGTGACTACAGTTCAAACGGTCTCTTCTCAAGTAATCAAATGTCGGGACGACATTTACTTAGCAAGGGAGTGTGGTAGATGGAAATCTAGACACATCTAGTGGACATTAAAACTAGGATGAAAAGCAGGACACAAAGAGTTTAATTCATTTATAAAATGTGTCGTTGAAAATAATAGCAAGATGGCAAAGTGACAAACAATGTTAAAGTTATATTTAAAACAAAAGTTTTTGACAAAAACATTATTTCTTCAATCTGAAGAGCAGATGTCACTCTGTGATTGATTAAGTGTGCCTGTCATATCCTGGAGGGGGAGCTTTCGTCACGGGATCCTCAATCTACATAAAGATGCCACAGAGTGATGTGCGACATCTTTATTGGTTTCCTCCCTTTTCAGGGTGTAACAACCACACAAACATGGACACACACACACTTGTCTTTAGAAGTCCACTTTCCTTTTATGGTGAAAGCCTTATTTGAGTTGTTGGGTTTTACTGTTTTTTTCACCGATTTTGAGGTTTGGTTTTGTTTTCCACCTGTTTATTAGCTGTAATCTGGTTTTGGTGATTCTACGAGCATTTTAAATGTACTTGCACGTGTTGTCCAGCAGGGGGCAGGACATGCACCCACTACATTACAGCAACCCATCAATCAGCTCTTCCTCATCAAATCAAACAGTTCAAAACATGAAACTGAATCCTGTGTGTTCAGGTGTGTCTGTGAAGGTGAAGATGATCCAACAGCAGATAAACAGTGGAGGAGTTGGTGTGGTGTCCTCCTGCTTGGTCTGAATGAAACCATGCAGCAGCTCCAGAGATGAGAAAGTACAAATACTTTATTACTGTACTTAAGTAGTCTTCTGTACTTTACTTGAGGATTATTTTTCTGCACTTTTTCTCTTTACATTTAAACCCAAATATCTCTCTTTTCTCCTCCTTCCATTTTCAGACTCCTGATTCTCTGTCTGACCAGGACTGAGGTGAGAAGATCTCTACTGAGAGTCAACCCATGGAAAACTGCTGGTCCAGACAACATACAAGGTTGTGTGCTGAGAGGATGCACAGAACAGCTGGCAGATGTTCTCCTGCCTCAATGACAATCGTCCCGTCACACTCACACCCATCATCATGAAGTGCTTCGAGAGGCTGGTCATGACGCACATAAAGTCTCAAATCCCTTCCTCACTAGACCCCCTGCAGTTTGCGTATCATTCCAACCACTCAGCGGAATGCAATCTCCACCACCCTCCATCTGGCCCTGTATCATCTGGACAGAAAGGACAGTTATGTCAGAAAGCTGTTCATCGACTTCAGTTCAACATTCAACACCATCATCCCTCAGAATCTGAGTGAGAAGATGAGGCCTGAATACCTCCCTCTGTAACTGGATCCTGGAGACCCAAAACCATCACACTGAGCACAGGGGCCCCTCAGGGCCGCAAAGCAACCAGCATTGTGGATTATCCCACACACCCATCCCACACTCTCTTATCCCTCCTGCCATCCGGGAAAAGGTTCCGCAGCATAGGGGCCTCCACTTCCAGGACAGGAAATAGTTTCTTCCCCCTGGCCATCAGACTTCTGAATGGCTAATGTCTTCCCACTTATTATCTAGCAATGTCTATTATCTATTTATTTGATCTTTTTTGCACTCTGCACTTTACTTATAATGTTGCTCTGTTACACTTTGTTGCTCCATTACACTGTTACACTACCCAACAACTTGGGCTGCATTACACTGTGGCCCTCTGTCAGATGAATGTGTACTGTCTGTTGTACTGTCTGTAGTCTGCACGTGTTGCCTTGTCTTGTGTCTTATGTTGTATCTGATGTTGTGTTGTGTGTAGCGTCAGGGTCCTGGAGGAAAGTGAAAGTGACTACCCTTGTCATTGTGAAACGCAGCACAACACAACACAACGAAATTCAACCTCTGCGTTTCACCCACACACAGACGTGCAGCTATTGAAAGCCCCCGGGGAGCAGTGACAGGGACGGTACCTTACTCAAGGGTACCTTAAGGCAACCTACTGGTGAGGGAAAAAAAAGCTGCCCCGTTATTTTGTTTCACTATGTGAAACAACACTGTGTATATGGCTGAAATGACAATAAAAACCTACTTAACACTTTAGTCTGCATTTCAGGTGAATTCTCTGTTATTTTTATTCTCCATCATCTTCCCAACATCAAGGCCCTGTTCAGTCCTGTGTGAAACTATACACACCCTGCTAGTTCTAGAGTGACTGAATGAACAGAGCTCGTCAGGATGACTGGACGTCACTCAGGGTTTTATGGTGCGTCTACAAGTAGAGGATAAATATTACATTTATTATATTTGAATATTATTGCAATTTTTCTTTATTTTTTACTTTCACTTTTATTTTCCTTAAAATGTTAGAATTAAACGTATTTCTTGTTTAAATAGGTTTAGAAAATTATTATAAAAAGTTAAATGATTTTCCTGCGATGGGCTGTCCGGGGTGTGTCCTTCGCCCTGTTTGAGCTGGGATGGACAAGCGGCAAGAAAATGAATGATAAATTATTTTCATGCAGTAGTTTCTGAGGCTGCTGTATCTCCACTAAAAGAGCTGTTTGAGTTTTGTAGACGTTCCTAATATGACATTTCCAATAATTTAATATCGACCTTAAGATTAAAGAAACACAGACAACATGAACACAGTTAATGTCCAGGAATGTTTGTCTTGTTTTTATTTTTCAGGAAGTCAAAATCACTTTCAGTTCTATAAACTAAGTTTGAAAAAATGCAGTTCATTTTGATCAATTTTACCAAAGAAATATTTTAAACACTTTGAATTTATCCACATCTGAACATTTTCAAAGCTGGTGATTAAAAAAAATAACAATCAGAAATATTTACACACATTACAGGAGAATAAACAGAAGTTTCTTCTTTAAATCTTATTAATTCATTCATTTATTGCTGACTGTACTTTAGTATTTTCTCTAAATGTACTTTTAGTCTTGAATTGAACTGTCAGAATTTTTATTTTCAATAATAAACCTGTTTCAGGAGACAATCATCTCATTGATGATCTTCAACAGGAGTGATGATCAGTGGAGCTGAGTTTTTACCTCCATCATTGAGGCAGGGACAGAAATATAGATAGAGCTTCTCAGTGAAAGACTGACCAGTGAAAGAGTAGATATGAGACCTGAGATCAACATCATAGAAGGAGACCAGACCCTCCTCATAATCCACAAACACCCCCACCTTCTGGGGGGCCTGTTTTAAGGAGAGGGGGACACGGGGAGAGTCCAGAGCTTTAAATTCAGTCTCATTCCTCAGAAACACAGTCCAGTATCCATTCTCAGGACTGGCTGTAATCTCACCCTTCCTGTTACTGGACTCTCTGGTCACTCCTAAATCCCAGTCAGTCTTCCCTCTGACCTGCACCTCATAGTAAAACCTCCCTGAGGAGAACCCCTCCTTTCCCAGCACACAGGGACAATAATCAAACCTCTCTGGATTGTCAAGAAGATCCTGTCGTTTACCTCCATGTTTCACATGTTTTCCATCATCAGACAGGAGGAGTTCAGGATGAGCTGTATCAGGATCCAGAATCACATCCACTGAGAGAAACACACACAGTTTAAACCCATTTGAAGTCACATTAAGAGAGAAATAAAGAAGAGGTTTATATTCAGTCATGTGATCAGTGAGAGTCCACACACCTGCATGTTGCTGAATTCTCTTCACTTCTGTTTGGACAAGAATAACAGACAATATCATTCACTGTTAGGGTTTCATTTCTACATTTAAATGTTGAAGCTCCTCTAACTTCACCCAGTCCTTCATTACAGGAACCATATCAAGGAAACAAAACTAAACTTTATTCCTTTATAATTCAAAGGTGGATGTGCTAAATACACAATGTTCAATGTTAGGCTTGTATCTCCAGTTCTAAACTAAAAAGCTTCCTAAAACAGATTTCCTGAAATAATTCCCTCCAACAGAAACACCTCTATTTACCCTCACAAGCTCTCAGTGATCAATAAATACTCACTGATCTCAGGAATCTTCTCCATCTCCTTGTTGAGAGTGTCCTGAAGCTGAGACAGAGTTCTCCTCAGGGTCTCCACACTCAGACCAGTGTTAATCCTGACGTCAGTCCAGTTCTTGGTGTGTGGGGGTCTGCAGATGGACGGGTAAATCTACGGTACAGCAGGAGAGAGGAGAAACCCCTCAGCATGGGGACGGCTGTCCTGTGATGGACTGCATTACTATTGAGAAACAGAGGGACTCTGACCTGTAGGAGGTGGACGTGGTCCTCAGTGTGTGAGAGCTGCTCCAGCTCAGTGTCTCTCCTCTTCAGCTCAGTGATTTCCTGCTCCAGCTCTTTAATGAAGTCTTCAGCCTGCCTCTCTGCTGCTTTCTGCTTCTCCTCCATCACCTCAAGCAGCTCAGCCTGGCTTCTCTCAATGCAGTTCAGCAGAGCTCTGAACATCTCCACACTGTCTGCTTTCTCCTTCTCTGTGCTTTTCTAAGACATTATTATAGTGTGTGTTGCTGTATTACTAAAATGACATTAACACTTTCAAGTACAGGTTTCATTTAGTATTGATTAAAAAAAAAACTTTTACTAACTTTAAAAACGCTTACAAAGCACATGAAGTTAATCTTTTATCACTGATTATTTAAGCAGTTAATTGAGCAAATACAGCCTCTATAATTAACCCATCACACACTGTCCAGCAGGGGGCAGAGATACATACAGCACCCAAGGAGTAGTGATGGGGATGGAACCATGCTCAAATATACCTCAAGGCAACCTTCTTGTCTGGGACTCAAAAAACATGAAATTCCAGTAAAGAGGCCTCGTCCCTAATAATCAGACCACAGCTGCTCCAAGAAACACTATCTGTTCTCTGTGCTTTTCTAACAGAAGACATTATTATAGTGGGTGTTGTTGTATTACTAAAATATCATTAAATAACAATGAAATAGAGTCAAATGTTTGTCCCACAGTCCACTGTGTCCCCTGTAAGATGTCACTGGGTCCTCAGGGACTCCTGATTCAGCTGTCTCTCTGGTGATGAAGCTCAACTGAACCAGTGTAAAGACTGATCCATATCTTCCTGCAAACTGATCCCACCGAGTCACATGTATTTTAACACTGATTGTTATTTTGGATGTTGGTCTCTTCTGTCTTTTGTCTCTGATTGCCCGGTTTGCCCTTCATTTTACATTTTATCAGTTCTTATGCTGAGGATTGTTAGATTAGTCATCCAGATTAATTCACATGCTCCAAACTCTGGTGTAAATGTGGATTGTAGTTTGAATCTTAGAAACCACATGCAGTAGGTGAGCAGGTTAGTCTATGGGGTGGCGGTGGTCTAGTGGTAGGGCACTTGCCTATGGACCTGTGGCTCAAGGGGTCCCAGGTTCGAATCCCACCACTAGCACTACCACCACTGGGTCCCTGAGCAAGACCCTTAACCCTGAGTTGCTCCAGGGGGGACTGTCCCTGTAATTAGGACATGAAAGTTGCTCTGGATAAGAGCGTCTGCTAAATGCTCTAAATGTCTTGTCCACTTGAGGATTTTCAGCTAAAATCTGAACTTTTTTATCTTTGAAAGATACTGAAAGGTTGATGCTTTTATGACTGATCATCTTGATTATTGTTACTCAGTTTTTACAACGCTGCCGATAAACAATCCAAACAAATTACAGATTATTTAAATTGCAGCAGCAAGAACACTTCTAAAAGTAAAGAAATCAGATCATGTTTTACTTCTTTCATCAACTTGTTTCATTTAGAATAGATTTAAAAAATCTTTTACTAACTTTAAAGACACTTACAAAGCACCTGAAGTAAATCTTTCATCACTGATTATCTAAGCAGCTCTTCGTTCTTCAAACTGTGTGATTCTCCAGAAACATGTTGGAGAGGAAGCTTGTAGACATTATTCAGCCAAACTATCAAATGAAGTGAAAGGGACTATTTGTCATTGTGACTAACAGCACAGCACACAGTGAAACACAACCAAATATAACCTCTATAATTAACCCATCACATACACTGTTCAGCAGGGGGCACAGAGACACCCAGCACCCAGGAAGCAGTGATGGGGACAGTACCTTGCTCAAGGATTCCTCAGAACAACCTACTGGTCTGGGACTCAAACACACGAAATTCCAGTTAAGGGGCCTCGTCCCTAATAATCAGACCACTGCTGCCCCAGAAAACACTACCAGCAGCAATTAGAGAAGCTGAATCATTTTCCTTTTTTTAATTTGTTTCTTTTCATGAGTTCAATCCTAAGAATGAATCTGTGATTGTGTGTTTTCTTCTTTCATGCAATCATCTTATTATATTTCATTATGAAACTCACTTTACTGAGCTCTACTGAGTGTTTGATCTCCTTAATCTTCTTCAGTCGGTTCTGGATCATCTTCTGAACTTGTGTTTGAGTCTTTCCGAGCTGAGTCTGTGAGAAAAAAAAGACAATAACACTGATTCACTTCAGACATTTATAGAACATAAACATACATGAAATTATAACCTCTGTTGAAGGTCCTTCACCTTCTTCTCTCCACTCTCCTCCTCTACAGGAACAGTGCTGTGGGTCTTGTGGTCTCCTTCAGTGCAGAACTGACACACACACGTCTGGTCGTCTCTACAGAACAGCTCCAGGGGTCTCTCATGTTTCTGGCAGATGTAGTCCTCCAGGTTCTCCACAGGGTCCATCAGCTTGTGCTTCTTCAGTTTAGCTGCAGTTCTATGAGGCATCAGATGAGTGTCACAGTAAGACACTCCACAGTCCAGACAGGACTTTACAGCCTCCAGCTTCTCCTCACTGCAGTAATCACACAGAACCTTTCTGGATTTGGAGGAAAGTTTCTCAGGAGATCTGCTGGATTTCACCTGAACAGACTTCTTGAACTGAGCAGCCAGTCCAGAGATGAAGGTGTTCACAAATAGCTCAGGTCTTTTGGGGAATTCTCTCTTACAGACTGGACACTGGCAGAGTGGACTGCTGTCCCAGCACTCTCTGAGACACACCATGCAGAAGTTGTGTCCACATGGAGTAGAGACTGGATCAGTGAACACATCCAGACAGATGGAGCACTGGAGCTGATCTTCAGACAGGACACTGCTGGAGGAAGCCATGACTGACAGAGGAGACAAAGGAGGTGATTTTAGATCAGTTAATCTTAGGTTTCAGGTTTTTATCTGTTATTTTACTTTCATTTTTATTGAGTGAATAAAAAACAGTGTTTATGTTTTTAATGATAATTGAATTTAAAAAGGCACATTTTAAAAAAGCCTCTTCAGTTCCATTCACCAGATGAGCTTCTCCTTCTACCTGTTTAATGTCTTTTAACATCTCAAACCCCAAAGAAATTAAGAGTTTGAAATGAAAAATACAAGCTAAACAGATCACTAGATCATTTCACATGTTTTTATAAGAAATTAATTTCAGACTAAACCTGCTGAAACATCCTGAACACCAGG
>JABMDN010021517.1:0-10223 GCA_017165825.1 Hepsetus odoe
TGATTTTTTAAGTGCTGGTTTAAAGGACACTTTTTTTGTTTAGTTTTTCACCTTATGTGGTGTAGTTGATGAACGCTGGCAGGAATGTTATAGTAAAAATCCCTTTACTTTTGTCCCTGTCCTACAGTGTCTCACACCACTGAGCTCCCTCGGGAAAGCAAGCAGTTGCACCTGCAAACAATCACATTTTGTCTAGTGTCTCACGAGTTCCCAGAAGACATCCAGCAGCAAAGAGTGACATTTTTATTAGAACAATAGTTTCCATAGACAGCCAATAGCAAACGGTTACAGTTTTAATCAAGCAGCTGCGTTTACAATTGAGAACTGGATGGGATACTGGATGGGAAGTAAACTTGAAAAGCTGGTAGTGGATAAGACAGGGAGCCATCAGTGAAAAGACCTTTGTCTGTTGTTTGGGGAAGTGATAAAGGAGGGGAAATTGGGGTTTTAATCATGACAGCATTGAATATTATTGGTGGAAAACTATTAATGGGAAGGATTCATGTCCATTTTAAAGGTGTTTGCAATGTATTTAAATTCCAAAGTTGGGATGAGCATTTGGAGCTGCTCCCACTGGACCACACCTGCTGAAACTCTTCAGTAAAGTGGTTGTGCCGCATCTCTCTGACTTGGACTGATTTTTGACTTCCTTTGATTTCTGACACTTCAATTTTCCATGAAATGTAAGACCTGCACCTTTTATAGAGGAATAAAGCCTCTGAGAGGCTTCACCAGTTTTCATTAAGTCAAGTTTAGTCAAGTAGGTTTTTATTGTCATTTCAACCATATACACAGTACATAGTGAAACGAAACAACGTTCCTCCTGGACCCTGTTGTCTTTTTTTTTAAACGAATCCGTCAGCTGGAACAAGAAGTTGATGTTGGGGGAGAAAACGGAGGCTAGTTTTGAGTTTGTTGGATCTGGGAGCTGTGTCTATGCTTGCCATCTGACAGAGCTTAATGTTCTTATACGAAGCCATGGATGCCAGCCATAAGGCAACTGGCCCAGCAAAAGTCCAAACTGCACCAACAAGCTCACAAAAGCTGCTGTGGCCATGGAGACGCCCAGCAAGCAAAGATGTCTCTGTGGCGCAATCTCTCATTTGACAAGTTTGTCACAGTGTCACTCCTAGATTATTTCTCTTCTTTCACCTGGTAGTTTGATGATTGTTTTTATTTAAACACTGCCTGAACCTCATCCGAGAAGCCCTTGCTCAAAAGGAGCCTTGCCATACCGCCAGTGGAATCTGGGCCGTCTGGGTGAAAACCAGTAGAAAACCAGTTGGCTCAAATTGTGTGCCCTTGCTAGAGCCAGCGGATCACTAGGAAATTTGCACATTCCTTGTTCAATCTGGTCGCTGTGCCCATGCTCACAAGCAGAGCTGTCTCTGTGGCGCAATCGGTTAGCGCGTTCGGCTGTTAACCGAAAGGTTGGTGGTTCGAGCCCACCCAGGGACGATGCTGTGTTCCTTTTCATAAATACACCAAGCATCCTTGTAAGTGTGGTTGGATGCCTTTCATTCACGGGGATGGCTGCCTGGGTGAAAACATTGGTCTTATTTTTAACAGGACCAATGAAAAACCTTTCAGAGACAATCCTTTGAAGTTGTCCCATTGAATGAAATGCAAACGCTTCAAATGTGCATTGACCCGGCATCAATTATTGCACAATTGTCTAAATATTGGAAAAGTTCACTTTTATTCACTTTGCATGCGATAGGTAGCGGGATCGATACCCCCATTCTCCACAAGAGGCATAGTTTTGACACAGCGCTCCTCGAAGTTACATTGTACAGCAAGGTTTCTATGTGAGCAGCGGTTTTGCTAATTTAAGCGTTTGCCTGTTCCCTTTTCCAGTTATCTTGTAATCATAAAACTGAATCACTGACAGGGGACATAAAATCAAGCTTGGAAATGAATCAAAGCTGAGTTTAAATCAACATTTAACAATCTACCAGTCTGTGTCATAGTGATGCAAATCCTGAATAAAGAACAACCAAAGAACTAATCTTTCTTCTTCTCCTGCAGTGACGGTCATATAGCAGGGCAGGGAAACACTAGACGTTGTTTTGCGCCATTTGAGGAGCTAATCTCTGGATGCATACTGACAGTGGTGGGATTCAAACCCACGCCTCCACAGAGATAAAGAGAGGTGCAAAGAGAGAAACTCTGGTCTGTAGATGGGAAACTGACAACACTGCTGAAGAATTCTGGCCAGATGCCTGTAGCCGGATGTTCACCTATAGCTTGGCTTATTGGCCTAGGGGTTTGATTCTCGCTTTTGGAGCGAGAGATCCTGGACGAGCCTGTCTTTCACTGTATAAATAAGGGAACTAGTTGTCAGACAGTATCTTCTGTGCAATGAGAAATAAAGTAGTGTGTCCAACATTCTGTGCAAGGCTGAGGGCAGGTCCTCAGGTGGCTCGTTGGTCTAGGGGTATGATTCTCGCTGAGGGTGCGAGAGGGCCTGGGTTCAAATCCTGGACGAGACCTAAACTATAAGTGTAACTTATATATGTAACTTAACTATAAGTGTAACTTGTTGCTTTCCTTTTTCAAGAAATGTTCTTTGCTTATGCTCAATGAATAGCAGAATGTTTTCTGGGCCTTGCACATTAGCAAGGATGTATATTAGGTCATTCAAAGCAATTGCAATGGCAATTGCAACTTTCAAGTGGCAGAGCGTGGTCCTTTGTTAGGACAAACACCCATTAAGCCCATGAAAAACCTCCGACAACAGTTAACTTTCTGGAACTGAACTCGCAAATTGGAGACAGGAAGAAGTCTCTGAACATGTGTGATTGCTGTAGTAGGACTAACAAAACTGAAAAATGTGGCCTCACACTTTTGAGAGATGCTCATCACCAAATGGCACAACAAACTGGCCAAAGACGAAATAAAAATGCACCACAAGAAGAAAGGATTGCTTGATCTTTGTAGATCCCTGGCCCACCAAGGATATAGGATGACTCACCTGTCTCTAAGCAAGAAAGCAAACTTGCTGGAGATGCTGTTTCAGAGCAACTTTGAAGGAAACGTGGAAAAGGTGTTCAGGTCAATGGTAAGAAGTAGGCTCAGAAACAACCAAGTGCCATAAAGCACCCTTCTCTACTGATAAAGAAACAAGAAGGTATGACCCAGATGTGACATGAAGGTGCAACTTTGAGATCTGGAGTCAGAGGTGCTACCTTGGTTGCACTAGGTCCAAGCTGGCTTGGTGTGCAGGGTTACAGTTTGTTTGTAGTTTTTGTGGTGCTGTTCATTTGTGTTTAGGCAGCGCTCATCTTTTTGATCTGAATTCTGTCATGAGCCAATACAAAAGTCAACTACAGAACCTGGACAGCTCAGTCGGTAGAGCATCAGATTTTTAATCTGAAGTCCTTGTTCAGGTGAGCTGAAGGTTTTTATAGACTTAGGTTCTCATAAGTGAAGACTTTTGATCCAGTGAAAAATCCAAAAGGGGTTTTTCAATCTGCCAATGCTTGAACGGATCTTCTGCCTTACATCTATATTTCAGCATAACCAACTAAAAAGTCAATGCTAAGAATAATCAGAACACAGAAATAAATACTGAGTAAGCCACAAGGTCAAATTTGCAATACAAGAAAAGTGAACTTTTCCAATATTTAGACAGTTGTGCAACAATTGATGCCGGGTCAGTGCACATTTGAAGCGTCTGCATTTCAATCAATGGGACAACCTCAAAGGTTTGTCTCTGAAAGGTTTTTCATGGGTCCTGTTAAAAATAAGACCAAGCTAGGAAAAGTCTGGTGCAAAATCTTAATTAGATTTTCAGATCTTTTCATTATATTGATCCTGGCATCCAACACATTGAAGCTACCAGCAAAGCACATGAAAAGCTCATTCAGAACAAATTTCCCAATTTTCTGATGAATGTAAAAATATTTGCCAAGGTGCCAGCAGCTTTTGTGAGTTTGTTGGTGCAGTTTACAATTATGCTGGGCCAGTTGCCTTAAGGTTGGCATCCATGGCTACGTATAAGAACATTTAGCTCTGTCAGACAGCAAGCATGGACACAGCTCCCAGATTTACTCTGGAATAAGCAAATTTCCCAGTGATGCACTGGCCCTTGCAAGGGCACACGATTTGGGCCAATGGATAAAGTGTGTGACTACACATCAGAACATTGTAGGTCCTATATGGAAATCTAAAGGTCCTTGGCCCAAATCATTTGTCAATCTAAAATACATCTACTTACATTCAAGAAAAGCCAGAATGGCTGAGCAGTCAAAAGCTCCAGACTCAAGGTTGCAATCTTCCTTAATATTGAGGATGCCGGTCGCCGTATGGAGGTGTGAGTTTAAATCCCACTTCTGACTGTCCTTTTTCCAAAAATAAGATCAAAGAATGTTCATCCATTTCATCCATTTTCTGCCGCTTGTCCCAAACGGGGTCGCGGGGGAGTGCTGGTGTCCAACTCAGCACACACAGGGCGAGGACAGGGGACGCACCCTGGACAGGTCGCCAGCCCATCGCAGGGATCAAAGAATGTTCATTTCATGGTAAAGATCTTGATGTTTCTTAGCAATTCTTGGTCATTTTGTAAATCTAAAAATACCTGATAGCATTCGCACAGTGTCAGAATGGCCAAGCAGTCTAACGCACCAGCCTCAAGGTTGCAACCTTCCTTAAATGTTGAGGATTCTGGTCTCCATATGGAAGTGTGGGTTCAAATCCCACTTCTGACAGTCTTTTGTCCTAAAGAATGCTCATTTCATGAGAAAGATCTTGATATTTCTGAACAATGCTTGATCATTTTGTCAATCTAAAATACATCTACTTACATTTGAGAAAAGTTGGAATGGCTGAGCGGTCAAAGGCTCCACACTCAAGGTTGTAACCATCTTTAACTGTTGAGGATTCTGGTCTCCATATGGTGGCGTGCATTAAAATCCCAATTCTGACCATCCTTTTTCCAGGTTATGTTCTTTGCTCCTATGTTATTTCTCTTCTTTAACCTGGTAGTTTGATGATTGTGCATATTTAAACACTGCCTGACCCTCATTCGAGAAGCTCTTGCTCAAAAGGTGACCTGCCATACCGCCAGTGGAATCTGGGCCTTCTGGGAGAAAACCAGTAATCATAACGGCTAGACCACATGGGACTGTGTTAAAGGACTGCGGATCGCCCTCTTTCATTTCTTCTGAATGTGTAACAAGGCTATGGAGCGAGTGAGCTGGATTTTCATCTAGAACATACAATGTTCTGATGTGTAGTCACACACGTTATCCATTGGTCCAAGTCATGTGCCCTTGCAAAGGCCAGCGGATCATTAGGAAATTTGCATATACCTCGTTTGATCTGGTCGCTGTGCCCATGTTCACCGGTTGACAGAGCAAAATTTTGGTGTAGTCATACTCGCAGACGCGTTTAATTATGTCGCGTGTGGTCAAACTGTTAGGATTTTCCCCCAGATGGCCTGGCCCACCTTTTATCTGTTCTGCATTAGCCAGTGGACCACTAGCAAATTTCCTTATTCCAGAGTGAATCTGGGAGCTGTGTCCATGCTTGCTGTCTGACAGAGCTAAATGTTCTTACACATAGCCATGGATGCCAACCCTAAGGCAACTGGCCCAGCATAATTGCAAACTGCACCAACAAGTTCACAAAAGCTGCCCTGGCCATGGAGACGCCCACTATGCAATCATTTCTTTGAGGCGCAATGGGTTAACGCATTCGGCTGTTAACCAAGTGGTAGGTGGTTCGAGCCCACCCAGGGACGGTGCTATTTTTCTTTTCATAAATACACCAACCATGCTTGTAAGTGAGGCTTGATGCCTTCCATTCACGGGGAGGAGCATAAGCTAAGCGCCCAACGTGGGGCTCGAACCCACGACCCCAAGATTAAGAGTCTAATGCGCTACCGACTGAGCTAGCCAAGCATCCACACAGCACTTAACTCAGACCCGTGCCAGGAGTCTGCACAAATCAGTCACTCAGCAAGCAATGGGGCCTGATCTTTATTTCTCAAGAAGTCACGGCTATATGCAGACCCTAGCACACAAAGCTAATGGTGCCTTCGGCAAACTCTGGCAGCTCAGCTGGGAGAGCGTTCCCTTTGCGATCCTTGCTTCCTTTGAAACACCAAATCTTACAGCTGGTACAACTTGTGGATGTTGGGGGGGGAATTTGAGGCTAGTTTTGAGTTTGTTGCTACCCCAGGAGAGGACTTGCTTCCAGACGCTGTCTAGCAATTCGCTCCCTTATTTATATGGCAAAATACAGGCTCGTCCAGGATCTCTCACACCCAAAGCGAGAATCATACCCCTAGACCAACGAGCCAAGCTATAAGTGAACATCCGGCGACAGGCACTTTGGCCAGTATATTCACTTTCATCAGAAAATTGGGAAATTTGTTCTGAATGAGCTTTTGGTGTGTTTTGCTTGTAGCTTCAAAGCGTTGGATGCCGGGATCAATATAATGAAAAGAGCTGAAAATCTAATTAAGATTTTGCAACAGACTTTTCCTAGCTTTGTCTTATTTTTAACAGGACCAATGAAATACCTTTCAGAGAAAAACCTTTGAGGTTGTCCCATTGAATGAAATGCAGATGCTTCAAATGTGCACTGACCCGGCATCAATTGTTGCACAACTGTCTAAATATTGGAAAAGTTCACTTTTCTTGTATTGCAAATTTGACCTTGTGGCTTACTCAGTATTTATTTCTGTGTTCTGATTATTCTTAGCATTGACTTTTTAGTTGGTTAAGCTGAAATATAGATGTAAGGCAGCAATTTCATTCAAACACTGGTATGTTGGAAAACCCCTTCTGGATTTTTCACTGGATCAAAAGTCTTCACTAAAAAGAACCTATGTTTTTTGAGGTCTTCAGCTCCCCTGAACAGTGACTTGAACCCTGAACCCTCAGATTAAAAGGCTGAGGCTACCCAGCCTCTGTTGTTAGATTTTATCTCGGCTGCTGACAAGGTTCAGATCAAAAAGATGAGAGCTGCCTAAACACAAATGCACAGCGCAACAAAAACTACAAACTGTAACACTGCACACCAAACCAGCATGGGCCTAGGTAGCACCTTTGACTCCAGATCTGAAAGTTGTACCTTCACATCACATCTGGGTCATACCTTCTTGTTTCTTTAACAGTAGAGAAGGGTGCTTTATGGCACTTGGTTGCTTCTGAGCCTACTTCTTACCGTTGACCTCAACACCTTTTCCACGTTTCCCTCAAAGTTGCTCCAATACAGCATCTCCAGCAAGCTTGCTTTCTTGCTTAGAGACAGGTGAGTCATCCTAATTCCTTGGTGGGCCAGGTATCTACAAAGATCAAGCATTCGTTTCTTCTTGTGGTGCATTCTTATGTCGTCTTTGACCAGTTTTTGGATAAATTGGAAAGTGTATTGAGAAAGAAAAAAGTTTATGAGGAAATTAGGGAAGAATTAAAAGTTGCAGGCTTCAAGCGAACAAGCGACCAAATAGTAAACAAGCTAAAAAAAAACTGAAGAAAGATTTGTGGGACAAGAAGAAGGGGCTATGTAAAAGTGGCAGCGGTGGAGGTCCGAAAGATTTCTTCTACCATGTAATGGAGTCGGTGCTGGGGCACAGACCCTCAAATCATGTTACTGGGGCATTTCATTCAGCGACAGCAATGCTCCAGGAAATCGTCTCTCTGTCCACATCAGATCTCGGTAAGCTCAGCTACTTGATTCATTTCTTTGTTTGGTTAGAAGTTACTAACATGTACAAAACTGAACAAACCGAAAATATGAAACTGACATGTTTTCAGCACGATATTTAGCCTTAAATACATAATTTGTGGGGAGCCCCGAAGATCTTGAGTATCGCAGTTGCCAGTAGCCTAGTAATGGCAAAATATATTAAAAAGTCTATGTAACTATCATGTAAGGGGCAGCGGTGGCCTAGTGGTTAGGGAGTTGCCATGCATTGGAAGATTGTGGGTTTGAGTCCCCACAAGTAGGTTGCCCTGAGGTACCTTTGAGCAAGGTACCATCCCCATCACTGCTCCCTGGGTGCTTTCAGTTGCTGCCCACTACTGCATGGTGTTTGCATGGGTTAAAAGTGGAGGTCCAATTTCATTGTGGTTCACTGTGACAAGGGTTTTCACTTTCACTTTTATTATATAATAAAGCAATTAGCTTATGGTAGTATATGTGTGTCATTACACAGCTAAGAAAAAGAAGAGAGAACAGGACAATGAGGAACAACTGGATTATTTGGAGAGATCAGATGAGCGGTTCCTGCAGCACAGTAGAGAGATGAATGAGGCCATTCTCACAAAAATGGATGAGGCCTCAGGTGTTATGCTGGGCTTTATTTATATTTAAGTGTTTATTGTTATGGGGGGAAAAAAAACAGACAAAACACAGCTGATAATGTTTTTTTATTATTATTTATTATTATCTATTATTGTATTTGCATCCATCCATCCATCCATTTTCTCCCGCTTATCCGAGGTCGGGTCGCGGGGGCAGCAGCTCCAGCAGGGATGCCCAGACTTCCCTCTCTCCGGCCACTTCTTCCAGCTCCTCCGGGCGGATCCCAAGGCGTTCCCAGGCCAGCCGAGAGACATAGTCTCTCCAGCGTGTCCTGGGTCTTCCCCGGGGTCTCTTTCCGGTGGGACGTGCCCGGAACACCTCACCAGGGAGGCGTCCAGGGGGCATCCTGATCAGATGCCCGAGCCACCTCATCTGACTCCTCTCGATGCGGAGGAGCAGCGGCTCTACTTTGAGCCCCTCCCGGATGGCTGAGCTTCTCACCCTATCTCTAAGGGAGAGTCCAGAAACCAGACAGAGGAAACTCATTTCGGCCGCTTGTATTCGCGATCTCGTTCTTTCAGTCACTACCCACAACTCGTGACCATAGGTGAGGGTGGGAACGTAGATCGACTGGTAAATTGAGAGCTTTGCCTTCTGGCTCAGCTCCTTCTTCACCATGACGGACCGATGCAGAGCCCGCATTACTGCAGAAGCTGCCCCGATCCGCCTGTCGATCTCCCGCTCCATTTTACCCTCACTCGTGAACAAGATCCCAAGATACTTAAACTCCTCCACTTGGGGCAAGGTCTCACTCCCAATCCTGAGAGGGCATTCCACCCTTTTCTGACTGAGGACCATGGCCTCAGATTTAGAGGTGCTGATTCTCATCCCAGCCGCTTCACACTCGGCTGCGAACCGATCCAGAGAGTGCTGAAGGTCACGGCATGATGAGGCCAACAGGACAACGTCATCTGCAAAAAGCAGAGACCCAATCCTGAGCCCACCAAACCGGACCCCCTCAACGCCCTGGCTGCGCCTAGAAATCCTGTCCATAAAAGTTATGAACAGGATCGGTGACAAAGGGCAGCCCTGGCGGAGTCCAACCCTCACCGGGAACAGGTCCGACTTACTGCCGGCAATGCGGACCAAGCTCTGACACCGGTTGTACAGGGACCGGACAGCCCTTAACAGGGAATCCGATACCCCATACTCCCGGAGTACCCCCCACAGGAGCCCCCGAGGGACACGGTCGAATGCCTTCTCCATGTCCACAAAGCACATGTAAACTGGTTGGGCAAACTCCCATGCACCCTCCAGGACCCTGCTAAGGGTGTAGAGCTGGTCCACTGTTCCGCGACCTGGACGAAAACCACATTGCTCCTCCTGGATCTGAGGTTCGACTATCCGACGGACCCTCCTTTCCAGGACCCCTGAATAGACTTTCCCCGGGAGGCTGAGAAGTGTGATCCCTCGATAATTGGAACACACCCTCCGGTCCCCTTTCTTAAAGAGGGGGACCACCACCCCGGTTTGCCAATCCAGAGGCACCGTCCCCGATGTCCATGCGATGTTGCAGAGGCGTGTCAGCCATGACAGTCCTACAACATCCAGAGCCTTGAGGAACTCTGGGCGGATCTCATCCACTCCCGGAGCCCTGCCACCAAGGAGCTTTTTGACCACCTTGGCAACCTCGACCCCAGAGATGGAAGAGTCCACCTCGATGTCCCCAGGCTCTGCTTCCTCCTCGGAAGGCATGTTGGTGGAATTAAGGAGGTCTTCGAAGTACTCCCCCCACCGACCCACAACGTCCCGAGTCGAGGTCAGCAGCGCACCATCCCCACTATACACTATATATCATCAGCAAACATCATCGTCCACGGAGACTCCTGTCTAACCTCGTCCGTCAACCTGTCCATTACTACTGCAAACAAGAACGGGCTCAGTGCTGATCCTTGATGTAATCCAACCTC